>CM052157.1:6782274-6792376 GCA_028455555.1 Augochlorella aurata | reverse complement strand
AGTGACGTGTCTGGCGACTACACGCCAATTCCACTTCTCGTCGCACTACGAGCGAAGTTGACGCATCTTCGAACTCGATTTTCTAGAAAACAAAGCCTTGAGTAAAAAAATGTTACTCTTTCCTTCGACTTATTTTCTGACGTAGAATCAGCCCCTATCCGGTTGCGCCATCAGTTACACGACACCCTGTATGCCAATATTCTGAAGTGACTAAAGTGATGGAAGTGACTGGAACTTTGCTGTCTAGCAAAATATGGACTTCGCTCTTTACTCAGCATAGAAAACGAAGTCTTATCACTAAGAAATGCAAGGAAAGGTTGCTTTCACGAATTTGAAAATTTTACTATTTTTCGTACGAACCTGTCGTTGATCTAAGCGGTTCTTTCTTTGCAAACGTAGCTCTATCCGACGGCGAACAAATATTAAAAATATTAAAAAATGCTAAAAGATATTAAAAAATATTAAAAATGTTTACAGATCAATATTCGATGCAATTACGATGAAATACGTATTGTAAAGCCAAGAAGATATAGTCGTTGAGAATCATCAAGTCGCCCTAGATTATCGAAGTGTCGCACTGTGCGTCGACGTGTATCGGTTTTATGATTATTTAAAGACGAGAAACGCCCGGAATATTGGAAACCGTTCTCGATGGTAATCGGTCAGGATTTTGAAATTGTTGGGGAACTGGTACCTTAGACGCCATGTTGCGAACCAGTTCGTCCGGACTGGTTTCGAAACGGTGTCGTCGCGATTTATTTGCTGTTCATCAATTACGGGCGGGCTCGGCCGTAACAACCAGCTGCTGTTGCGCAGGTTTTTAATTTTGTTGATGTCAATTGATAAGAGAGACCGTTGCTTGTATCGACGCAGCGGAAATTCGGATGTTCGAAATTCGAAACATATCAAATATTTAAAATTGTTGTTGTACTTCGTTAACGAATTCCCTGGCAACGATGTTCCGGTATAACGAAGCCGGGCTTTAATTGTCGACGATAAATGAATAATGTTTCGATTGAATAACGTATGTTCGAAACTGTACGAGTGATCGTAGTGCACGAGTCTAAAGGAGCGTTAGGTCAACACGCTCGGAACTCGCTGTTTTAAGTGGGCAGTTATCGAACGAGGGGAGACGGAAGCCTAAGCAATCGATGTTAGACATTTTCAGAGTACCAAGTGCGATTAGGCTGTTTACGCATCCTCGTACAATAAGATCGAATATTATTCCGTCGCATAGGTTCCAATTGAGACAGCTCTCTTTAACGCTAACCGGTGTTACAAGTGACTCGTCCGATGTAGAAATTACAGTATTGAATTTCTTTAGATTTCTTCCAATTTTTATATTAATATATATAGGGATCGATAAATTTATTGAATGGTTTCCGGTGGGTGTGTCTTTGTAATGTCAATAATTGCAGGATAAGAATCGTCGAATCGGTCATTTGACCGGTAATGGTACCGTTAGTGTTAAAAAGTGATCGTAAAAATCTTCATCCCAGAGGAAATTGTTAGATTACATTAATCGATATAATGTTTAGAATGGGAATTGATATTGTTCTGGAGTGATTCTCGATTCGATACTACTTTCTAATTCGACTTTCTGTTCATTTGCGAGAATAACAATTTCGAAGTCGTTGTAGATTTATGATCGGCAATAAACTTTCACATAGATTCTAAAGTCCTCTTTTGGCAATAGGAGAAAATGTATAATAACAATTTTACAATGCAACAAAAATATATGAAAAATATTAGACTTACAGAGAATCGACGACTTGTTTTGAATTTTGTGACATTCTCTGCAATCAATCGCTGTTGCTATTGACAAGTTGAACGATTCTGTAAAAAGAAAATAATAATTATTCATTAGAGAGGTTCCAGGAGGTAATATATTCTATCGTCATCATTATTATAATGATTAATGTTCATATAAGTAATAAGATACAATTTCACAGTACTCTATGCTTGTTACATACATCTCAATATTTTCCACCAATTGAAAACTAATATAATATCTTCTAACGAAACAGTGCCCTTCAATCCTCGATTATGAAAAAACCATTAGGCAATCGCCAGCAGACAGCGTTCGATACTTCCCGACCGTTCCTTAGGAGCATCAAACTGCTCAGACAAGTTTCCCAAGCGCCCCCAACCCCATAATACCTGCTAAACGAGGGAATTCATTATGTTGGGTCTCAGTTTCGCCGATTTCGTCCACGCGGATTCGTGCACAGTTGCTCGAAGAAAGGGGAAGAAAAAATTCTCGGATCTAGGCTTATTAAGTTATTAAGTCCCCCTTCTTGCGGCGTAATTATTTCCACGAGAGTGCTCTAAGGACCAATTAGAAGTTGAAAGGATTTCGAGTAAGCAAAAATGGCGGCCGAGAGATTTCGAGGACGAGCCGACGGAAGACGGAGCTTTTATCAATAAAGAAGGTACACGTCTTGCCGAGGGAATCTCGAAATTCGCGGAGAAAGTACCGATCTTCCAGCCAACATCTTCCAAAAAACATGGACGACCCGCAGCCAGCGCGACCGGACTTTTTTCACCGGCTCGGTTCTTTCGCTAGGAATTTCCATACACATATTACACGCGACAGATTTCGTTGTTTGTCTCTTTCGGAATTATTCAGCCGCGAACGAATCAAAACGTCGCCGTATTTCATGTTCCTTTCATAGGTTTTTGCCCGATAGTTCGGCTCTACCAAGGGACCGTTTCGCGTTGCCCTTTTGTTCCGCCGCCGTTCCTAGCCTCTGTTCCCGTAGTTTTCTATTCCGCTTTGCAATCCGCGGATCGCTAACAAGTTCAATGAACACGCGCCCGGCAAACGGGAATTGTTTAAATAATATATGCTCGGCCGTGTACGGAACGGCAAATATTTTACATCCGGCCGATGCCATTCACTATTCGGAAACAGTGCAGGCCAATGGAATTGCTTGCGAACGGCACGCAATAATAAATTACAAAGGCAGCAGAATTCGTAGCGAACGATTTCTTGTTTCTGAAATTTCTTTCCTGTACTAATTCGTTGTTCAATGCTAGATTTAAGGAGCACTGGAAGCGGTTGTTCCACGTAAAAGTTTATAAAAGCAACGATAATTCGGATCATTAACGATCTCGATTATGGAAGTGTCTTCGCAATTTTAATAGTAATCGTAAATTAAAAAATTTGGAACCAGTAACTCTGACCGTAAACCTAGTGTTAATAAAGTTGTAGCAGAATCTCAACTATCAGAATCGCCGATTAACAATTTATTGTTAAAATTTAGATCGTTGTTCTACCAATTTTCCTGTGACTGGTTCGAATAATTCAAATTGTATCGTGTTTCAATATGAATGGTTTAATTCGTTGGTTAAGATGAGAAGGAAAATCGACGAGCGTTGCTATAAAATTGTATAAAATAACGCAATATAATATAACAAATAATTGTCCACGAAAGAGTATCTGTAATTTCAGCAACCTCGAAATGATAAACGCGTGGTCTGTCCAGTTTGACCGATCGGTCTATCGTTAACGCGAAGCGAGGAAACCGCAAGTTCGGCTAAAACCTTCGCCGAAAAAGCGGGCGGAATTATTGGACGGTAAAAATAAATAATCAACAGCAGAAACAGCAGAGCAAATATCCAATAAAATGGAAACTTTAGTTCCGCGTGACGCGGTGAATATTAAAGAGAGAGAACAAGTTTCTGCGAGCGAATCCGAACGGACGATAAATTCGGCTAAACATATCCGCGGCGCGTCGATACAAAAACAATTCTACCGACCTTGCGGACCGTAGTATCGATTGCTATAAATTCAATCGGACCGGGGCGGTGGCGGCGTTGCTAAACGTCGAAAAATTACCGATCCACGTTCGTTCGTTACGCGACTATCTGGAAAAAGTTCTGTTTGCAACGTTAGTTTCCGTGACGCGAGTTACCGCCGGGCACACACGAGCCTTTTAATCGAGTTTCCACAGCCGTGTGTAATATGCTTAACGAATTTCCCCATTTTTTTGCCGGTCGCCGCCCCTCCCCTCGCCCTCGAGACGAGGGGGTGGACAGCGGCGTCGCGCATCTTCGGCCACCGGGGAAAAACGAATCACAATTTCTGCTACGAAGTTCCTGCACACGGACGCGATGTAATTCAGAAATGAGATTTTGACTTCGCCCTTCTCCTCTCCCTCTGCCGCCGGCTCTCTCTCTCTCTCTTTCTCTCTCTGACCCTCTCTCCTTTTCGCCGGCTCGTTCCCCGATTTCTCCCATTTCCCTCGATTTCTCCGAGCCTCGAATTAACGAGAAGAGCACTCTGATTTTCGGCGTGTCGACACACGTTAATCAAACGCTTATTGTCCGAACGGAAAAGTAACATTTTTGCCCGAATTCCCGGAATGTTTGTTCGCACGCTCCGCGACCCATTTATGGGGTCTGATTAGGGAGTTCCTCGCGGAAGTTTGAACAACTTCGCGATTTTTACCGTCGATGTTGGTCTCTTGCTCTGCGATTTTACTCGCCGGACTTTTTCAGATCGTTCTCTACGAGATTAGGTGAATTGTGATCTCTATGCATATAGCAAAATGCAGGTGAAATATCAAATGGTAAATAGGTCGTTCAGCAATTCTTCAAAATACATTTTAGAGGACACTTCTTGCAGATTTGTTACTTTATATTCTATTTAATATTATATTATTTTATACAATTGCCGAAAATTGAGTAATTAAACGAAAGATTTAAATACTCTGGGTCAACATTGACATAGCCACCGCCTGGCAGTGGTTACAGTGTCTTTACAATTAATGTTTACAAAACGTTTGTAATAAAAATAAATTCGTGATTCTCCTCTTCTTTAAAGTCACGCTTTTTTTTTAGATAAACAATCTTTCGCTCTCGTGCTATTCTCGCACCCCATTTCACACAAACTCAAGATACAAATAAACAAAATTTACGAGATATTAAGAAACGGTATACGACGGACAGTGTACATTTCGAGCGGCGAAACGTCCCCAAATTGGAAGCAGCGCCTAGTCTCAATTTGTCACCCGGTGGCAGTAGATTTGAGCCGAGTTTTTTTCCTCCGCGTCACCCTTATTTATCTTCGGTTAGCTGACTCCTCGGGTTGGCTTCTTCTTCGGCCCTCGGAACCGTCTGGGTCCCGAAGAATCGCCGTAAGGTGGCAAACGCTTGAAAATCCAGGTCATTCCGGAGCAACCGGATCCCTTTCGGATGGTCACTGTTTTGATGGGTTGGCTGGTGTCTAGAGCGAAAGTGTTCGCGTCTGGTAAACAGATGGTTGAACTTCAGACCCTGGAAACGTGGATTTTCCTCACAGATGTCTCGAAATTACTGCGCCTAACAAGGGGGTCGCGGCCTCGGCCGGGGCGGATTTTCGAGCTGCTCGAATTCTTGGGTCGGCTCAGCGTAAACATGCTGGGACCACGCAGAGATGTTTATTCTGAACTGGATGTGAAAGGTTTTATGGAACTTGACACGTGTATTCGAACCGTTAATGGCGATGTACCAGAGTGGGCGAATAGTAATCTGATTAAAGACTGACGATGGAGTTCGTTAATTGTTGTAACTGATCTATAATAATTTACTATATAATTTTGTTCGATTATTATAAATTTGTTACAATAAATAATGAGTTATAATCGTTGATTATAGATTAGACTACTTGACATAACCTTGACATAACTTTGGATCGAGCATATTATTTAGATTTTTATTATTTTGATCTTTCATAATCGCAAGTAACAACGATGAAACTATAATTGACATAACCCTGACATAATCTGACATAACTTTGACGTAAACTTGATATAACCTTGACATAATCTTGACATAATCTTGACATAAAGATGAAACTATAGAAGGACCTCGATTAAACCTCGACTTATACAATTGTGTTAATAATTTATCAAAAATAAAAAGAAATTAAATTTTGAATTAGGGTAATCTTCGAGTTCTTCCATACACATCTTAAACTCTAAATAGAGCAAGAGATATCGCGATTAGGGTGCATTAGACAGGTGCATTAGACTGCTGTCACGACATAAATTAGTATGATTTATTCTTTTATGATGTCCTTTTATCGGGGCAATATTCCCTGAAAGAAACTTGAATATTCTACCACGAATGGCTCCAGTACGGTCTGCAAAGTGGCAAAATGGCACAAGTTTCTGCAGCGACGTTTTTGCAGCATTTTTTGGAAAGTTTTTCGTAACACAACGTTGCCGCGGTGCTGGGAGCATGGACTCTCGTGCTTAGGTTCATTAAACAAGTTCCAGTTTTTTACCGAGTCTTACAAGCTGCTGAAACCGCGGTCTCGTTTTACCACCTTGTTTGCTCTCTTTGGAAATTGTTTAATTTCCGTTCGCGACGTTCTCTCGCGTAATAAATTAACAAACGATCGCTATGTTCCACGGGTCTTTTATAGTAATTGAAGTAGTAGTCTTTTTCTACTCATGAAACTTTTGTGCAAGTATTCACGAAGGGGACTGCGCATTTTTACGCAAATTCATGTTTCTGTCAATTATTTTATAAAACTTTGAAGATGGAAGTGATCTTATTTCGATTTAAAGAGGTTTTTACAACGCAGCGGAAGGGGATGAGCAAAATTTTCACATTGTAGTGGTTTTCGAGTTAGAGAGGTTCGAGATATCGAGGTTCGAGATATTGAGGTTCGAGTTATCTAGGTTCGAGTTATCGAAATTCGAGATATTGAGATTCGAGATAGCGAGGTTCGAGTTATCGAAATTCGAGATATCGAGATTCGAGATAGCGAGGTTCGAGTTAACTAGATTCGATCTATCGACGTTCGATTTATCGAAGTTCGATTCATCAAGGTTCGAGTCATCAAGGTTCGAGTCATCAAGGTCGAGTTATCAAGGTTCGAGTTATCAAGGTTCGAGTTATCGACGTTCGATCTATCGAGATTCGATTTATCAAGGTTCGAGTCATCAAGGTTCGAGTCATCAAGGTTCGAGTTATCAAGGTTCGAGTTATCTAGGTTCGATCTATCGAGGTTCGAGTCATCAAGGTTCGAATTACCAAGGTTCGAATTATCAAGGTTCGAGTCATAGAGGCTCGAGTTATCGAGGTTCGAGTGAGTTATCAAGGCTCGAGTTATCGAGGTTCGAGTGAGTTATCAAGGCTCGAGTTATCGAGGTTCGACTGTATCCGCAACATTCTATTTGAAACAGTATGTTCGCGCATTCATCAAGCGCCGCGCGACAAAAGTAAAACGAACGAGCGCGGAAAATTCAATTTCCACCATTTTCATTCATCTCCGGCGCCGCCAATGGCGCAGGATCACGCGATCGAAGCCTCCACATCCTAATATTTATGACACAGGGCAACGAGTGCTCCGCATTATTTTCAATCCACTTAGAGTACGTTCAGCCAGTCACCGTATCTCGTTAATAACGCTTTTTCTCGCCGTGTAACGAAAGTTCTCCGGCGTTTCTTGTCGCCCGTTCGCTCGTTCGTTCGGCGGACAGGTTGATGCCGGGCTCTCCGGCAGAATTAAAAAGCAGTTACCGTGTGCACGCGCGCTTTCCTTTCGCCGCGGCCGAAAAAAACGAGCGGCTGTCTCACACGGCAGAGAAAACATTAGAAAGGGCGCGTATTGTTCGCCGCCGGACAACGGGTGTACGACGGTGTGGTTCGAAGAAAAGAATATTAATTACAAAGCGGCTCCATTTGCGCATAATTACAGGGCCGCGAAACAAGTCCGGTATTTTATGGTCCTTCCTGCGAGTTTCCCCGCGGGAGACGGGGAATCCACGGCGTTTACCTTGACGATCTCTTTTTTCAGCGAATTTCGCCGGTTTCCCGAGGACAGAATTTAAATGAAACTAAACGCTGTGAAAATGCGGCAAACAGAATGGCGCCATGGCTTTCCTTATGCAATTCTGCACCGCGTTCCCCGATATGTGAATCATTTTTATGATTTTTCGACGCCGCGTTCTTCCGCTAGTCGCCAAGCAGTTTAGTATGATGTTACGAAACCTTTCTGTAGTTATTTTCCATATGCAACAGTTTATGGCTTTTAACTTGCTGATTTAATCCCCCTTACGTTATGATTTCTTTTAGAATTCCGAATAATAGAAAAATCATATTTAGTAGATTGTGTATGAAATTATGTTTGACTCGTCATAGTGCAACGGGATAAATCAAACTGAACACTGTAGCGTAGTATTAACACTAAGTTTACTGAACATTAAAATTGACTATTCTGGACTGCTTCATAAAAGTGAGAAGATCCAGTTCATTCAGATTTTGTATTGTTTTTATTATCATAGTTGCTACAATAATATAATTTAAATTGTCTTTACTACTTTTGTAATAACGAGAAACGCGTGTATAATTACGTGCGATCGAACATAGAAATCGACCCAATTTTTGTCCACAGACAAGATATTAATAATAATATTAAAAAATATTAATAACACAACGGTTTAGAGTTCTCTACCTTATTGATAAACGAAGTTTAAAGCTTCACCTCGTTTATCTGCCACAAATGTTGCAATTTCTCCCGAGAGTCGTCTCGCAAATCACGACTTTTGACGATTCGACCGAAACTAAACGCTGCGACACCGTAACGTAACGAAAGCACAGACCGCGCGCGTTTTTCGCAACGCGCGCATCGCGATTTCCAACATGCGAATAATTTCGATCGCTCCCGACCGGGCCGCATTTCCAATAGGCGCCGTATATTTCGCGGGCGACCGCGTCGAATCATTTTCAGCGTAAGTCGTCGCAATTATTCGCGATCCGATTTGCTCGGGAGAACGGGCGATTTTTTTATTGCGCACGGTCAATAACATGTTTTCACCGCACGCCGCCGCTGACTAATTCAGAAGCACTCGCTGCTGACTCGAAAATCAACAAAATATCGACGTTTTCCGCGGCGTTCAACGTTTCGGCTCTGTAAGTTCGTTGATCGGAGTGTTCGCGTTTTTTTTTCGCCGCCGTTGTTTGTCTAATAATTGCGTAAAGCGAATTAGGGTACCCGGGGGGGAAAGCGCCTACTGAACTGCGGTTTTTGCGATCGGATTACTCTACTCTCAGCGCGATTTTTAACGGTTTAGAGCGCTGGATGGTGGATAAGTTATTTTCCAGTAAATTGTAAATTAGAAATCGAGTAGTCTCTAAATTAATATTTACAACAGAAGCGAGTATACTGCATAAATTAAGTGCGAGACAAAAATTTACCGACCCTGCCCGATTATTTTCAACTAATTAATAAAGCCAAGACGCTTCTTAGGTTGATTTTATCATCATTACTATATCATTATACATATTCTCATTTTCGCGCGTCATTCTAGAAAAAATAGAGTTAAATTCTCCCCGCCAACTAAAGAATTATTCGTTGCAGAAAGGAAATAAAAATGCTGTTATTATTTACAAGGGCAAGGAAGCATTGCGAGTGAAATCCGCGGACAGGTCTGTTGATATTTTACAGCTCCGCCGAAATAAGAACAGAATAAAAATTTCACTCGAGACCGGGCCGTAAATCGGGACATATAAAATATTGATGGCGTAAGTATACCCAGCTTAAAAATCGCTTTAGTCCGCAGGATACGAGCGGAATAAAGTTGGAATTATTCGTAAATATCTCGAAATAAATTCGCGCTTGCGAGAAGGAGTTGCGGAACGTCTTCGGTAGTTCCGTAAAAATGGCGACGATCCATAAACCGTGGATCGTCTAGGTGGAACTGTATCGTAATCGATTACGCGAGTGGTTTTAAAGCGGGGGAGAAACTTTGGGACTACGTTCGTGGATCGTCGTTTCTCGTAATCGTGGTTTAATGTCCCCACTAAAAGACGCCGGTGTAAGTTCGCGCCGATGGGCGTCCACTTCGCGCGGATCCGCGAGGATTCCCGTCGCGTTACCCTATTATTTTAATAGACGTTTCGGCTGTAAATTCGCTCGGTTAAACGGCGTGGCCGGCAGTTCGCGGGACTTAGGATTTATCGTTATCGGGCTGAAAAATTTGCTACTTTTCACCGTCCTTATTCTACTTAACTCGCGCTCTCGATTCCATTTGCCCCAACTAAAAAATTCTGCGATCCCTCAGTTGCTCTCCTCTGTTACTCTTACTTAGAATTTCGATTTCTGCTG
>CM052157.1:6746632-6761662 GCA_028455555.1 Augochlorella aurata | reverse complement strand
CCAGGGCGACATTGACACCTTCCATCCACGCAGTTGCCGTTTATACAGTGCACTCTGCATCTGCTGGACTCCCCCCTGTCTATAGCGTTGCCGTTTTCGTGCGTGGAAACTGCTTGAAAATATTTTCCTGAATGTTCACAGTCGTGTTCGACGTTTGTATATTTCCAGAGAATAGGATCGCCGGAGTTTTTTAACAAAGAAAAACTGTGTTTACCTTTGGTTTGACTACTGGGGCAAAAGGATGCCACGCTGCCACCCTCGCACAAGCAAATATTTGGCCTGACGCATCTGCCCGCCGAGCCGCATCGTCTTGTGCACACAGCTAAAGGTCCAAATTAATTTCCACATTTTACAGAAAGAATGGCATCGTTTACCTAACGCTTATTTCTAAAATTAGATATTTATCTTTTAATTTTGCATTGGTTAGCAACGAATGCGATCTAAATTGTTTAAAACAATTTGCTTTTATTTTTCTTTCTTGCTAATATTTATTTAGTAATACGATCATAATACCAGAATTTCATTTCATTTCATTTTCATACTATTTTTATTACTTTATATCGTATTATACTCGTATTACAAATCATGTAAAAATCACGGTACCATTGAAAGGGTTAAACGTCCGCAAGATAATCAAATCATAAAATAACGTTTCGCACCATTATAACAAAAACTGCGTATCTTTCTGGTAAATAAAAATGTTTTCAATCAACTGTGAACAAACAAGAATTAAATAAAAGCATACTCTTCCTTTCGACAATTTTAATAAATTCGAAAATAATGTGTAAAACGTTTTCACAATTTTATATTCGATCTATACATTAATAATTCGTTAATACGTAAAATGCGCAACGAACGTTCCCAAAATATTAAAAAAATCAGAAATGAAAATAGATTATTGGAAATATTATATGAAATTATTATATAGATTATATGAAAATATTAAAAAAATGAGAAATGAAAATAGATTAAGGTAGGAAACTTCTAATGTTTCACGTATTCCCGAGTGTCCAAAGGCGTGAAGATCCGCAGCCTACTCGCGCGCGATAAATCGAGCTCCGAGATCGGTTGAACGTGTCCGGCTCTCTACATTACATGACAAGACGTAATGTATGTACATATAGAACAGGTATCGAACACGAGTGTCGCGTCGATACGCAACCGATCCGCGCGAGACGATGCAATCAACAGGAAGAGCATGCAACAGTCCATTAAAGCAATTTCGCTCGAGGAGCGGATCGGTGATGTCGCATGAACGCCCTGTTCGCTCGCTCGCTGGCTGGTCAATTGCGCAATTATTATCATCGTGTAAAAGCGAGATCGATCGGCGATCCTCTCCGTTTCGACCGTGCTCGATCGTCGACGCGAAACGTCGAGGCGAGCTCGGAACAGGCGTTTATGAGATCACGCCCAATTACAGAAGGGCCAAGCACACCGTGGAATCCTAATTGGGCTTTAATGATTCGTATACAGCAGCAGACGAGACGTTAAGACGAGAGGAAGAAGAGAGATTGGTAAAATACAATCAAGTTCGATGTCACGTGTTTCCTTTAAATCAAAATCAAATTCTCCATTTTTATCATTAACATTTGTACATTGAAGCGGAGATTGACATGAAATACAAATTTTCTTTCTGGTTTATAAAGTGATAAATTAATGACGAAAAGGTGCTGATCAAGATAAGTATGAAATAAATCGTAGTGCAAGGGGTTGAGAAAGTGAAGCAGGTGTCTGTAGACTTCGACACGAGGCAAACTAAATAAATGAGTAATAATTGTATAAATTATAATAATAATTTAATTGAAGTTAAAATGCATCGTCTTAAATTTATAAATGCTACTGTACGCGCAAATGGTACTTACGGATCACGCAGAGCCCGGTCTCCGACTTCTTCGACCAGCCGGGGCAACAATAATTCTTGTACCTTGACCTGCATACGTTCGGCCTGAAAAATTAGGAGCACTCATTGTACCTTTCTTCCTCTTATCAATTTAATTTCAGTTAATAATTTTTATTAGAGTTTATATTAGACGCGTTGCTTAACGCATTAATATTTGCAATATGTTTAATTATTATTATTATTATATTATTATTATTGTTAGAAACGCTGGCGAGATCGAAGGAATATCTTCAAGCGACCTTGAACCGTCTATCAACTTTGTTCTTGCATACTTCATCGGGGCCATCCTATTTGATACTGTCGAGCGTGTTGCAATTTTAATCTATTTAGATTACGTAATGTGTGCCCTGCGACACGGATCATTGGTCATCGACACAATGGTCAAATGATCAATTAAAAGGTGCGACTTAGTCTCTTTCGAATGCTTATCGTCGATATCTTCGAAACTTGAATTTAGTACTAATATGATTCGAATTGTAATATTATTTTAGTCCAGTTCGATGGGACCACCTTTTTCTCAAAATTTGAATTAATATTTATCGGATTACGTAATTAACATTTCATCGAGATTGAAAGTTTCCTAATAGAGTAAATAATGAAGGATATAAATAAGATAAATAATAAATAATAAAATAATAGCTATAAATTAAAATGGCTCTATATAATTGTCTAAAAATGTAAAATTATTATTGCTATTGAAAGGTTAACTCAAAAACTGTATTACAATTGTTATATATAATTAATAACCACCTACTGTGAACTACGAATAACAATGCCTATTTTTATTAAAAGATTAATTAAAATAGCTAATACCATTACAAAATGAATTAAAATAGCAAATGCCATTACAAAATGAATTAAAATAGCTACTGATCTTAAAATAATTAATGAAGCTAGCTATTGCTACTAAAAAACGATTGAAAATAGCTACCGAAAGGAATTCGAATATACTACTAATATTAATTTAATTATAATAACTACCGATATTAACAAATCAGTTAAAATAACCACTGCTATAAAAAAAAACGAACTAAAAGCAACGAAACAATCGGCGAGAAGCGTGTTAATGAATCGCCGACAGTGGACTCCCAGTGGGAATAATCTCGCATCTGCCGACACATATTCTCCAATTAATTAACATTGACAGATAATTTGTTTCTGAAGCGAGCCGCCGAGCCGAGCCGCGATCGCGCGGGCCCGAGATGGTTTCGCCTGGAAATCCGCGATCCGGCTGATATCAGGCTGTTAAAACGAGGTCGGCCGGCGCTATCAGAAGGCGGAAACGCGATTTTTTCGCGCGGTGTCATGCCACGCGCGCAGCTCGCTGAAGAAAGAACGGGAAGAAGGGTATGTGGTGCGCCACCTCGGAACAAGGCGGCCATTCACATTGAGCAGGCCCGTAATTAACGTCAGCTGCTATAGACAGCCTCTAAGTATTTCCACTTACGCGCCTCGGCGCCGCAAACGACGCCACGCCGCCACATTCACGCGCGTTCGTAGCAGTGCTCGCGAAAGTGGCCGATACCATCCCCTGAGGAACGCTGCGAGGGTCGCGCGGGGTGGCGATCGCTTCCGGCGACACTGATAGTCGTTGCGTGAAAATTAAGGGCGATAGGAGCATCGACAAGAGAGACGATTTTGAAAAATACACACATGTTTTTTTTATTTTAAATAAATTCTACCCTTCGCACTCGAAGGAATTCTCCAAATTTTCTGACTCATGCAATAGTTACAATTTTAATATTTTTTCAAATATAAGGATAACAATTACTTAGGAATATGATGTAAAAATTTTCAGAATCACCACTCGACCGCAAAGTGTTAATTTATTTTTTTAATTAATTAATTTATTTATTTTTTTATTTCTAAAATATGAACTGTGATAGAAGAAATTAAAAATACAGTTATTTCGATTAATTTTTGTCAAAAAGGTGGCTGCAGAAATAGTATACACATTTCCAATATTCTGTTACTAATTCCAAGAACTGTTATAATTTATAAAAAAGAATTCTGCGATGATGAATTTGGACTCATTAGGGAAGCTTCAATGATATCGTTAATATACTTCTAACGAAAAATATCAGAAAATATCTGTCATCCTGAATTCTACCGCAGAATGCAACGTATCGTAGATACCACTGTGCAATCATGTAAGATGCAGTGATTATGTTATTGCAAGCAATTTTTCCACCTAGTTGCAGGCGTCAGGTACGCGTAACAGTTGCATAAATCGTATATCACCGGATTCGCAGCGTTATCGGACGAGTAATTCGCCAAGGAACATAAGTGAACGATAACGAACGCAGTTTGCAAGAGGATATCATCAGAACACACACGATTACCGTGTCGTTCAGCAGCTTTGTTAAACCACTTTCGTGTTGATGAAGCCGGAACAAATGTACCTGAAGCTGTGCTCAGCTCAAACATTGATCTAGTAGCAATACCTCGCACTCTATCGTATCAACGGCAGGTATCTCGAATAAACCGGATGAAACGTTGCATCGCGAAACGGTAATCGCTTACCTGGTCGAAACGCTGTCAACAAATGAATCTGATAATTGGAAGGTAGAAAATTGTGAAACGGCGAAACCGTTTCTCAGTTGAATCATGGCGCAGAAATGACAAGGTGTCGCCGCGACGAATAACGCGACGAATAACGCGACGCCCGACAGAGATTGATTCTGATCGTCGCGACTAATTGGAAGATTGCGGTTCGACCACCGTTCGAAAGATTAACAAGGCTTATTATCGCAAGGAATTACGCGATGCGCGTGAAAGTCGATGATAAAAAGGCTCGCAGCCAATATGTATGGAGATCAGCGGCCGTTCGGGCGATCGGCTCATTACCAAATTGGAAATCGGTTTATTATATCGCTGCTGGGAGCGATCCGGGACGCCCAGGGTGTAATTTTCACACCTGAGGTAATGATACCCTTTCTTAACAAGCTGCCAGCTGATATCAATGACGCCAGCGTCTCAATCTGAAGCCTTCTGGCGGACCTGTGCTCTCGAAACGATCTGGACAACGTCGGACGTGCTCTTTAAACAATTAACATACTCTATTCGCGGGTAACGTTGTGCGTAGGTTATTAGTGGATTTTATGCATTTTTATGCATAAAATAGTCACGCTATTTTTGATGTATTGGAGATATTGGAAGGAGAAATAAAGCTTTGTTTAATTCTTGTTTTGTACAAATGATGTAGACAATTTTTATTCTGCGCGAAAATCCGCTGTTTAGTTATTAGTTACAGAGACATGTTTTATTATTAATATTAAACGTTAAGGTTACTTCGTAATGCTGACAAGACTGGATTTACTTCCCCTGATCATTATTATGATGGATGCTTATTGTTACATTAGGAAAATTCAATTATTTTCTACGTGGAAACGAAAATGAAAAGAATCGTTCGTAAATCGTGAATCGTATAATATTTTATAATTTCCTCTTATATAATAATTTTGAGAGCACCTGTTGCATTGTGTTAATCTAAATAACTCGACAGATTATGGATGAGGTTACTGTAGCTTTTCAACAATTTTTCACGAACCCTTAATTGTCTATCTTACAATTTAACTCCGAACCTACTTGTTGCTCCATGAAAATGACATTTGTTTAAACTTCTCGATGTTCATCGCATAACTTAATGCGTTAATTAATTTCCTATGAAAGAGACTCGAATTTGAACAATTCTAAAAGAATAAACGCACAGGTTTCGCGTTGTTAGAGCAATTAATAAACCGCCAGTGGACAAAAGCTTGCGCTTTCGTCCAGAGAAGATCGTTCGCTATTCGAGACGGTGGTTCGTCTATCTCTGGAACGTTTGCATGAATCATGTGGCGCGTGAGATTTTATTAAAGCGAAGAAGCCGGACAATTGAATTTTTCTGGAGGAAATGCCGCGGCGACCCGGCGCGTTCCATCGTCGTAATTCGCAAACTGTTTCGCGGTATTTGCGCTGGCGCGCGCAATAATCGAATGAACGGGCTGCGCAAACCCCGATGCGTGTCTAAACAGGCTTAGCTCTGCGGGTGTGGGTTTAAAAGTTCAATTGGAAAGTGCACTTAATGGATCTGAAACGGCTGCTGGAATGGCTCTCGTGATGGCGGATTACGGTCCATTAAAATTAAACCGATCAAAAGGCGACTGCGTTGCGCTTAAAGGTTGAGCAAACAGCAGCCCCCCTCCTCCGCCACCGCCTCCTCCTCCTCATTCTCCTCGCGGTTACGTCGACAACGTCATCCAGACGACGTCGTCGACGAAGAGACGAGAAACGAGGAAGAGAAAAACCGTCCGCCGCCGCCGCCGCGCGAGACCACGAATTAGGTAGAACAAACACGGACCATTATTTACGGTTGTTTAAAACACCATCGGGAGAGATTAAGGGAGGCTATTGAGGCCAGCCAGTGTTACGAAACCGACGGCATTATATCAGCGATTATGGTGGAAATTTATTGTGCCGGTTATTATACTCCTCGCGCTGATAATTAGCACGCCGGTCAACGGCTACGTTCGGCTACGAATCGGTTGACACCAGTTGCGAACCTAATTGCGACAATTGCCGCATTGTTTACCTAGTCCACTGTCCGAGGCGGACCTAGGCTAATTCACCGCGTAATGCGAATTAACGGGGAATTATCGGATTAATGGCGCGAACGTCAGAAACGGGGACGGCGGTTCTGTAAACAGATCTCTCCTTTAACCCCTTCGGCATTTTCCTACATTCTTGCCGATTAACCGATCGATGATGGAAACGATGAGATCTTACTTTACACTCGCAGTTTTCAATTAGCACGATTGACGCTGGAACCACCGAGTCTGAACGCGATGGTGAGATAAGGCATTTAAACTGTGCACGATTTCCGGTGGAATATATTTTTAAATTATTTTTCTAAATATCTATCGTGGAAATTGTTTTTATAGTAGAAAAAGATGTTTGTAAATGAGACATTCAAAACCAGACATTTTGATTGTTATAGTTCGGGTGTAAAGAGGTAAAGCATGCTTCTACCTTGTTTGATCTTAGAACATCATTTTCTTTGTCAAGTTTTATTTTTATTGCATACATTTATTTAGCGATTGCATTAACAATCTCTTACTGTTGCGTATAGATATATTACTGTCCGGTTATAAGAATATAAATATTATTCGACCATCTATTTTCTAGCAATTAATTAAAATTAATTAAAAATCTAACATAAATATTTTGATAATATTGCTAAATAAAGTTATATATATTGCTTAGTTATATCACGTTGTATTTTGTTAAAAAGGTCTGCAATTCGAGATTTATTTCACTAAAATAAATCTAAATAAATTCTAATTGTTCAACCAAGAGATCTCTATCAGTTGACCACAGTTAACCACCTCGGTACAATAAACAAAAGCAATTGCCAAACGGATATCCGTTCCTTCCACTGTAAATGGATCTCTATGTTCGTTCGAAACTGAATTTAGTCTCTCATAGGAGTCAGCAAGGTTGAGTAACTCCTGAACGTCCAGTGACATCATTTTTATCGGGCCGGGCTCTTTATCTGGCCGAATTGAGATTTCGCCGAAACCGAGTTAGCCTCTGACCCCATTCCGCGAATCGATCCTAATTGGCGAACAATCCGCGTTGCGCGATCCCAGCTGAAACGTGCCAGTATGCAATAAAGATGCCACTTTTCCTCCCTCCAGTTCCTCTTTCACTTCCTCCCGCGCGGATTACGTAAACCCCCACTTAGTTTAAACTAATCTAAGTGGCGGACTAACCGTGAATAATTATGTAAGTGGTGGTCCCGCATTAGGCGTGAAATAGGTCCTATTCTATTTTTCGTGTCTGCCCAGCTCGAACCACCCTTCTGGTATTCGTCGCTCGACCAGCTACTTCTTCGGCTATTGTGGCCACCCTCATGCCATATAAATCAGAAATTCCTCGAGAATTTTTGGAAAATGGCCCTGAAGCTTTCGTTTCATGATACAGATCTTTTTATCAGGATGTCATACATTTTATATATGCAATTTTTAGCTTCGAATGCTTTTGTTTGGTTCGACTTTTAATTTATGTAATGGATGGGGGTGTATGTGTACATATTGTTATTTAAATATAGATGTACTTTGCGTGATAGTAATAGTTTTGCGAATTTGTTGAAATGTTTTTCTTAATATTATATTTAATATGTTCTGCTTATATTTAATAATATTATATTTAATATAATATTTAATATGTTCTTGTTAATATGTTTGTTTTAAAATATTCTTCCTAGTGTATTCTTTTCGAAATATTCTTTTTAAAATGGTCTTTTTAATATGTTCTTCTCAAAATATTCTTATTTAAATATTTGTTCTGGTATCTGGTTTTTAAAATGTTCTTTTCAATATATTTATTCAAAAACGATTTTGTTAATACGTTCTTTTTAACATGCTCTTCTCGAAATATTCTTATTTAAATATTTGTTCTGGTATCTGGTTTTTAAAATGTTCTTTTTAATATATTTATTCAAAAACGATTTTGTTAATACGTTCTTTTTGACATGTTCTTCTTAAAACGTTCTCTTTACTATTTTCTTTTTAATATGCTCTTTTTAATATGTTCTTTTTAATATGTTTAACACGATCTCTTTACATGTCCCCATTGTCGTAAAGATTAATGAGAATCCCAGCGTCGATTCATTCATGTCGCGACAGTTTCGATGTGATTTCAGCCGAGAAGTGAAGCTGATAGTAATATTCCGTCACGAGCGTAGAGGAAGCGAAGTTGAAGTATATAATGGAGCAGTCAGTGGTGAAGGTTAGATCCACCGGTGGGCAGAGAGACGATAAGAAAGTGAGCCACTTGTTAAATTGCTTTCGCGTTGCTCATCTTTCCGGTTAGTTTTGTCATTAGTCTATTTTTTCGTCTTCTCGCCTAGTCAGCCTTATCGCTGACAGAAATTATCATGCTTATTAGCAATAGACTCGCGACGTAAAACCATTCATTCGCTATTCCCACGATTAGCCTTAAATAACGAATCGTGGCGATGGATCTGGAGTTAATTCTTTTATGAAAATCATGCTACACTAGCTATGATTACATTGCGAATTACACATCTTGCGGATTTTTTATCTTCAAAGATACTTGTGCATGAAACAATGTTCTTCCGTGAAGCGTCGAATAAAATCTCAACAATTATAAAATAACAATTAGAAAATCTCAAAATTAAGACATTTATTCTGACTTTCAATGTTCCCACTTTGTAACAATTTTATAATTTTTACCTATTAAATTGAGCCAGTTTGCTTATACATCATACATGTTTTGAACCTTTTATTAAACGTAAACGAATTTAATATACAAATTTAATATAAAAATTTAATACAAAAATTTAATATACAATTTTAATGTAAAAATTTATTGTTAAAATTTACTGTAAAAATTTAATTCAAAAATTTATTGTAAATATTTAATGTGAAAATTTAGTGTTAGCTTTAGGATGTAAGAATAACGCAAAAATAAATGTAAAAATAAATGTAAAAATAAATGTAAAAATAAATGTAAGAATAAATGTAAAAATAAATGTAAAAATAAATGTAAAAATAAATGTAAAAATAAATGTAAAAATAAATGTAAAAATAAAAACAAAAATTCCTTCGAAAAATGCCGTAAGAGTTTGAATCTACCCTAGCCTCGATCCGGGTACAAATGCCTAAGAAACTCCGATTTGGCAATCGGAGATCGGCGAATCGAGTTCGGCGAACGCTCGCGAATCGGCGCGTCCGTTCGCATAGACGGCCGATTAACTCCGGCCGCGTCCGAATCTATCAAACGCAGATTAAACGACCCGGGAGACAGCCTATAAACAGTTTGCCGAAGCGTCGCGCGCGCCGAACTCGTCCAGCGTTATTAATTCGGCCCGGAGAATTTGTTATCGTCGCGGGCCAGCCGATAAATGACAAAGTTCATCGATTGTAGGGCACGCGTTATCTCGCCGGGTGCCGATTACACGCCTCCTAGTCGGCCACCGAGCGTCCGCCACCATTTTTCTACGATCGTGAACGTTCACGACGACGCAAACTTCCCGTTAGACTGGCTCGGGATCGAGAGGAAAACGAGCGCGATGAATTTCGATCTGGCCTGATCGATCAGGACCGATCCGGACGACGATACACGCCCGCGGAGCATAATCGATCCGACGGCGTTAATGGCGCATCGTCGGTTCAATGGTACCGTGCCAAACGCGCCTCTAATTGGCCGTGACAAGACACGAGCTAATGCGTCTTTATTAATGAAAAAGTTGCTGCCGACGCGCCGACACGTACCGCCGATTTGCTCGATTTTCGGTGGCCTTCCTCGTCGCTCAGGGTCGATTATCTCGCGGTGATGGCTCGTTCGCGCCAGTTTCAGGCTAAGATAGGCTCTGCTTCATTGACGCGATGCGCGAATTGGATTTTACGACGCTGCTGTGGCCTTCTGGAAAAATTCCCTCGATTCTCTATCCTTTTTATGCTATGTCTACTCTTTATATATGTTACTTATTGTACTATATACTACTATGTAGTCATAGTTATTGAGACATCGTACAGATAAACAATAATTAATAGACTGTGGATTTTTATGCGAAATTAAAATTGTCTGCACTAGTTGCAACATACAGAAAGTACATAAATGTAATTTATTTCGTTCCTGTGTCGCTTTAATATGTTGGGAATAATGCAACAGCGTTTTTAAATGTCATTACAGTTTTGTATTTAATTTATTCAGTTGTGTCGCGAGTGCATAAAATCCTCATAAATTACATTTACCGTGCATTTAGTAATTATGATAATAAATATATAATTATTATAATGAATATATAATTATAATAATCTGTAATAAAAATTATAAGGAACAAATCTTTAACAATAACATTCAAGAAGCAACAACCATGATCACCATAATGCGATCTTCTTTAAATTCGACAATGTTACAAAGTGTTACATTAATTTGATCTATTTTTCAATCCAAAACATTTTTAAATTTCCTAGCAACTAAATAAACCTTGAAAACGTGACTGCAAAAGGTATTATACCGTCTTCGCAAAAAACTCTGAAAATTGCAATTTACCTAAAAAAACTCTTTCAACCCTTTGTCGTATTTTTATTAATAAGTTATTAGATGTATTCTATTCTCTTGTCACTAATATTTAAACATTCAAGTAGACGCAGACGCAATATTTAAAAAGTAAATATAGATTTTCTGTTCAAAGAAATTATTGCAAAAATCTCAATCATTGTAATCCTAAAGAAAATGGCACGGCAAGGGGTTAATGACCGGTTGGTTTAGCGTTGGTTTTCACTTTTCCTGAATCAGTTGCATGCCGATGACAAGGAATAGGTTTCGCGGCGTCGGAAGAGAAGCTCCTCGCGTTCTCCGAGGGTATAATATCGAAGGAGAGAAAAAGGTATGGTATCGAAAGGTGAACGGAATGTCGGCGTAAATGGAAGCCAGTGGCGCTTTATTATACAAAAGCCACCAACTGACAGTATTAGCCACTCTCGCGTAAAACTGTCCGACATTACTGAGGGTATCGTATAACTGGGACCAGAGGAACTAGTTTGTTACGGTAAAAGATTCTTGGCAGCTCGTTGCACGCGACGGTGGGACCGCGCGCGCGGATCTCTCTCTCTCTCTCTCTCTCTCTCTCTCTCTCTCTCTTTCTCTCTTTCTCTCTTTCTCTCCCTCTCTCTCTGTCTCTCCCGGCCTCGCAGCCGGTGAATCTCGATACGGGAAATAAGTAAAATCGGAATACGACGTGATCTCGTGATTTCACTTAATACGGAGTATTAGCCGAGGCGATAACGTCAATCCAGTCCCAGTGATTTCGCCGAGTCCCCGAGGTTGTTGCCACTCGAACGGAGACGGATGCGTCCCGATGCGAGCACGAATTTCCCGCCAGATTTACCGAATCCTTGTTCGACGTTTCCTTCGAATTTTCGAGTTGTTTCAAAGCAATCGCAATTTCGGTACGTTCGTTTATAAAATGGTGCCTGCAATGTATATTTCTTAATACGTAAATGGCTACACGAGTTTCAAGTAGAATAAAGTAAATGTTACTGTAGGACGGTTTTTAAACACTGAGCTTATAAATTAATATTTAACAGTTGAAAATTGTCGCGCTCAATCGTTTCGTGAAATACTAGATAAGTATGTTTAATGTTCGCTGCATAGATTGTTCGTTTAACACTGTGTAGTGTTATTATTTCAATTATGTGTATACTGTCATGTTCAATTTTCTTAATAAGCCTTTATAATATGTTATTGGAAATAGTATTTTATTATTATGTGAGATTGTACTCTTCTTATTATTTGTCTTCAGAGTTCCAAAAATTCTGACACGAAAACGAAGTGGAGAACGAGAAAGACAAAAGAGCTTATTAAAACTTAAAATATAAATGTTAAATTATAAAGTTATAATAATATTATAGTAATATTGTAAATTGTAATAAGACTAAATAATATCATAATAACGTTGTAAATTATAATAGAACTAAATAATATTATAATAATTTTGTAAATTATAATAATACTAAATAATATTATATTAATATTGTAAATTATAATAATACTAAATAATATTATAATAATATTGTAAATTATAACAATACTAAATAATAAAATATTGCTTTTATAAAGAATTGAACAACCAAGCGAATGACTACCAATCTAAGTATTTCAAGTATAATAAAAAAGTGTCTCAACAATAATAACATCATTCAAAGTTCACACCACTTTTCTCCCTCAACAATATTTACTTCACACAACTCCATCTGCTGGTTTTAGGATTCCTTCAACAAGTCCCCAAAAGTTCTACCCCAAAAACGAATCCCGCATAGCAAAGACGAAAGAGGAACGCCCCGAAAGAGATAGTGGACAAAGCACATCATAAAAGAAGCTTCTCCGTCTCGCAACACGAAAAGTGTCGCGAGATCGCAGATTGTGGCAAGCCCGGCCATAATCCGGGGAGCGTCGTCGCGTCGAAAAAGCCGCGATAACACCTAATTGGGTTATCTCGCGCGTTACGTTACGCTGTCGCGTTTCTTTTTTGCCCTTTCCGTTTCGCGCTCGCGCGCCGCGAAAGGCGCGAGGTTTCGTGCGCCGTTTCCAAACGGTTTCGAGAACCGGCGCGGATCCAAATGGATGATGGACTATTATTATCCGTTGATTCGGCCCAATTGACCATGGCGGCCGGTTTCAAGGCGGAAACGTTTTTCCGCGATCGCCTGGGAACGTTCTCAGTCAGCGGCGGCGTTTCGTCACCGCGATTTGCCAGCTTCCCTCGGCCCCGTGACCTTCGGGGAAGCCTCGATTAACGCCAAACCCACGGTCGAAATCGCCGGTTCGAAGATTGCCAAATGAAAAAGACACCGAAACTTGCGAACAAACGATTTTTATAAAAGTTGACCGCTGATTATTAAAAGAACTGATAAACATCGTCTATAGTAGCGAAAATGGCTCA
This sequence comes from Augochlorella aurata, assembly GCA_028455555.1. NCBI lineage: Eukaryota > Metazoa > Arthropoda > Insecta > Hymenoptera > Halictidae > Augochlorella > Augochlorella aurata. The sequence goes on along the minus strand of CM052157.1, from coordinate 6,748,307 downwards.
TGCGAGTTAATAAAAGACGATCCAAAAGGTTCTAATAATCAGCCATCAACTCGGAACGACTATTCCGTTCGCAGACGAGCGTAGGATAACAGTACAACCGTGGCCTAATCCCCGCGCATTCCGCCGCGTGTAATTAACCGCGATCTGCGATATAATCCCGAGGAAAAGCCGCTCGATCGGAGCGGTCATCGTCGGTTTCGCGAGCGTGCACGCTTCGAATTAACCCTAAAACCAACGGATCGGCCATAAATTACGCGCGGGAATAATTTATATCCCGAATTATGGCCCGATAATCCGTGTTAGCCGCGCAGTCGCTTATTACGCGAACTCGAACGCTTCGGGATCTTTTCCACGATCGTAATCTCGGTTATCGAGATCCTGAACATGGCTCGGTGTGGATGCGAATGCAAATGGAACGGAGGGCTGGGAGAAATGCTGCTTGTTTTCTGGGGAAGTTGCGTTGGGAATTTGCGTTTCTGATGCAATGCTTTGCCACGACGTTCGCGGATTTGTGAGTAGTCGGTTGCGTTAGGCAATTAGATTGATTGCGATGTCGGTGATACATGGGTAATATTTTGTTTAATGCGGCAGGGAATTAATTTCTGTTGATAATCGACATTCTATCTTTACAGATTGGAGAATAGAGATAAAATAGATAGAAAATAGATTTTCTGTATACAAATTTTGTAAACTGTTTTATACGCTGAAATTTCACACGCTCTATTAAAACTTGAAGTTGTAAATTTATTTCTAAAATATAAGACAGAAATAAATAATAGACAATCAGAGCTCAGAAAAGAATCACTTTGATGTTGAGGAACTTTTTGGTGTCAATATTCAAAGTGTCAACTACACAATAATAAATAATATTAATTATAAGTGTCGACTAATAATATAAATATAAATAATAATATAAATATAAATAATAACATAAATATAAATAATAATAGAAATATAAATAGTAATACAAATACAAATAATAATACAAATATAAATACTAATACAAATATAAATACTAATACAAATATAAGTAATAACACAAATATAAATATCAATTAATAATAAAAATCAACTACACCACACCATTAAAATTACAACGTCAATCACAACCAAAGTACAACCCCCGATATTTTTATAAATAATTGATTTCAACTCTGTGATATAGATAAATAAATCGTAGGAGTATACCACGGTCACCAAACGGCAATTTTTAAGACGACCGACAATACCACTGGCAATTATCATACTAATAGAACGTTAAGGGATCCCCGCCGCGTGTGAACGTGCAGCGCGACGATCTTTAACGACGGTTAAAGTAATTAAGTGGCGGGATCGATCGGGCAGATCCACGATCGAATTTCTCACGCGGCAAGTGGCAGCCGTTTGACAAGTTCCCCAACTTCCAGACGTGGGAATGCCAGTGATAAAGCTGTTTCCAGCTCGTTTCTATTTTTACTTGGCCCTGCGGCGGAGGGCTGTAGTGAAATCGCTTCGACAAGGAACTTTCTGCTCTAGTTTCTTTTTTCATAAGAATGACGTAATGGCGCGCGCCTTGCTACGGCGTAATGTTTATCACGTGTCCATCGTTTCGCTCTATTCGCTCTGGTACACACCATAGAACCGGCGCGAAAGAATCTCGGGAAAAGAGTCTCCGAGCTTCGGAATTACTCCAGTC
>CM052157.1:6722216-6746532 GCA_028455555.1 Augochlorella aurata | reverse complement strand
GTCGACATAGTTTGGTCATCGAATGAAGTTGATACCTATTAGTTTCACAATTATTTTATTTATTTTCATTTATTTTCATTTATTTTTATTTATCTTTATTTATTTTTATTTATTTTTATTTTCCTATTATTTAATCTTGCCATAAATGTATAAAATCCGCAGTCCTACACCGAATACCTTCAACAACCGATAATCTAACAACGCGACTAAAACTAAGGGTGTCCTTCAAAACCCAAGAAGATTATTGTAGCATCATCCCAAATGATGACGTCAAACTTTCTTTGACTTTGAACTCCTGGTCTTCATGCTCTTCCTACTACTCTTACCGCTCTCAGACTTCATGGTAGCGATATAAGACTTTCGCATCTCGTAAACCTCTTCCACGATGGTCCTCCTCTTGGACAACTGACCTTGGTGTTCCTGGAAAAGCATGCGATACCGTTCCTTCCTGTTCTTCATCAGCCCGCTCAATTCCTCGATAGAGTAATTATAGTCCTCCTGGGCGTAAATGATGTGCGCCAATCGGGTATTCCTCAGGATCTCCTCGTCGTAGATCGTCTTCAGCCACGGGACGTCTTCCTCGTCCTCTTTGACCTCGTAGTCGGATAGCTTCAGCAAAGGAAGCTTGCGAAAGGAACGAGGAGGCTCCAATGACAGCGTCTCTAACACGGATGCCGGGACGTCCGGGCAACATTCGTTCAACGGCTTCTTCCTGGTGTCCATTACGGAGGCCTCTGGCACGATCTCGTACTTCTTTCGGAACGCTTCCCGGAGCTTCTTGCCACGCGCCAAGCTGTCCGGATTCTCCGCAAACCAGGCTTCCTTCATCTTACTAATTTTCTCTTCCTTCGATTTGTCCTCTACGATCTGTGGAATCGAGGAGGTCGAGTAAAAGGGTAGTTAATGATAAACGGAAGCATAATTCTTAATGAATTAACATCAAAATGACTAGTTTCCGATTTTTTCTTTTACAATATAATATAAATCGAAAGAAACTTTAAGTAAATCCAATTACATTTAATTTCCAATTAAAAAACTTTTATAAATTAATATATATAATTTATAATATCGTTCTATTTATAAATATTTCTATATTAATTTCATTTGTAATTTTTCTCATTGATTTTCTATTATCTATAAAAATAAAGAAGGCTTGTGAAATATCACATTAAATTAATTATTGCTATTCTCAAAAAATGAGTGAAAAACAATGCTTATGTCAGTGTTAAGAGGGCCTGCGAAAAGTCGGGCACCGTTAGGGAGTGCGTCGGCCCTGATCCGTCGGCCCTGATCCTAATGTGAGATCCTGACATAAATCATGCGAAGGTATGAAAAATGGTCAACTTCGTCCCAGAAGGTACGACTACCAATTTACCAATTTAGGCTACTATTGTCAATTTCTTTCTTTCTTTTCGCCATAATCTTTTGACCATCATTGCAGCTATTTCATTTTCTAAAGCAAGAACCTCAAGACAATCAGTAGTCCCTTCAACCAGCCGCTAGAAAAGGGCACCTCTAAACTGCTCCCGGAATCGGAGACCACCTGGAGGACCCAGTAAGGCTTCTCCAGAGGCTGGCCGTTTTCGCTGGGGATTCTGGAAGTCCTCCTGAACCTGGACTCGGACTTTGCCGACCTGCCTAAGCTGGTGACAGACGGCTTTGCTCGAACGGTAGAGCCGGCGCGTTTAGATTTCACCTGTGTCACAACGGCCCACTCCGATTTGCTGAGGGGCCAACTTTCGTCTAGAACAAAGGCCTCCACGTAATAAGTCCGTGGAAGCGACTTCCTCGTACTGATTTCGCTTCCGTCGACATCCGACTTCTGCATGAAATCTTTCGCGTCGCCGCTGCCGTCTCCGGTTAGAACTTGGCTGTAAAGTTGAGCATTATTTAAATAACAATTCGAATGAAACATATTTTATTTTTATATATAAATATGATATAAAATATAATATAATATAATATAATGTAATATAATATAATATAATATAGAATGTAGAATATAGAATATAGAATATAGAATATAGAATATAGAATATAGAATATAGAATATAGAATATAGAATATAGAATATAGAATATAGAATATAGAACACAGAATACAGAATACAGAATATAGAATATAGAATATAAAATTATTTATTCTATTCGAGTTTGTTATTTAAATAATCATTTAGCCGAACTTTGCTTGGTTATTGTCGGCGCTGTTGTCGGACAGTCTGCGCTCGCCGGAAGAGCTGATCTTCAATTGCATGGTGCTGGTCTCCGTCGACAGACCCAGGTAAGCAAGTGGCAGGATGACCGTTGATATTCCATATATCTCGGACAGTGTATCCTCGTCGACGTCCACCACTCTCAAGTGGATCTTCACCTTTTCGGAGGACGTGCTAAGCCGGAAGGACACCACGGTAGGTTCGGTGACCCGAGCGATCCACTTCGCGATGCAACCCTTGTTGTTAGGTATGTAATAGTTGATCAGCTCTTGGGTGACCAGCAGAGGAGCCTGCAGATTGCTGGACGGATTATGGCCCATGGTGTAAAAGACAGGCTCCGCTTTCTTAGTGACCATCAGCAGGGACCAGGACACGTCTCTCGTTGGCTGATCGTCGGCCCAGCCGTAGGCGAGCACCGTGTAGCCTAAGTTGTTGTGCTCGTAGCGAGACGGCACTACGTTGTTCACCACCCGCAACATCTCCCGCTTGGTGTCGTTGTTGAAGACGCGCACACAGTACCTGCAGAGTTCAAAATGAAAAGTTCGAATAACGAATAAAAGATAACAAAATAGTTCCGTTTTTCATTCGAATTTCATTTTCCCGAAACAATAAAAAATGGACTTGCACCACACGAAATAAACGGCCCAAATAATGTTCAACTCCGAGTACCTGGGCAAGTTGACGAACAGGTCGACGCTCGCGAGCACGGATTCCTGGACGCGAGCGTTCACCAGAAGCCTGAGGATGGGTATCCACTGGCCCGACTTCAGCCCCGACAATGTCCCAGTCAGCTCTTGCTTCTGTATCGTGAACTCGAAGTCCTTGGAGGAGGGGTATATGTCCCGGAGTCTGTCGAAGTGCTTCAGAATATACCTGAACAGACGGCTGGCTAAGGACTCCCTCTTGTTGTAATTGAACAGCTCCACCACCTTTAACAAATTCTCCAGGACTTCCTGGTGCTCCTCGTGCTTGGGATTGTGGATCCTCTTGTACTTCCTGATCACGATCCTCTTGAAGAAGGACTGAATAATAGACGCGAAGTAGTCCTTGTTCAGGATGCTGTTCTCGATCGAGGGTCCAACGAGGTACCTGGTCTTCTCGATGGAGGTTCTAGGCGTGCTGCTGTCTCTGATGGCTTTCAGCGCTAGAGAGAACGGATTCACCCGTTGGCCGATCAGAGGATCCAAGTAAAGTATCTTGAGCGCCCTCAGGATGCCTGGCGCCTCGTCCTTGGGCACGAGCTCTTTGATCAGCCTGGCCTTCTCTCTGATGAAGCACAAGTGTATGAAGTGGTAGAAAATCTTGATCCTCTTCTTCTGGGTGTGTCCGGACGGCAGGTAGCTCTTATAGTACAACTTCATCGCCTCCTGGAACCTCTCGGTGCCGAACGACTGGTAGGCGTTGCTGACGCAGTTGCTGATCTGCTTCACCTTCTCGTCGATCGTGTCGGACTCCGTAGTCATCAGCTCGTACATCTTCCAGCGATCGCCCACGTGGAAGATCGTGTCCGAGGAGATCGTCGTGAAGCAGTTGCTCTCGAAGCCGCAGTAAACTCGCAGCAAGTGTCTTCCCGATTCCAGTTCCAGCACCGTCGCCTTGGTGCCCGCTGTCGGGAGGTGAACCAGGTCGTTGCCGTACTTCTGTCTGTGGAACCAGCTGTGTCTCTCGATGATCAGATAGTCCCTGCTCGCCGCGGATTGAACGAAGCCTGGCACCGGTGGGAGATCGACGCTGTTCTCTTTGGAATTAGTCGGAGGGGGCTGAGACTCCCCCGGCATCTGGAACGTGGCGAAACTGATCAGGAAGAACTTGCTCTCCGTGGAGTCGCTGAAGATGTACAACGGCTCGTTCCTGCTCCTCGACAACCCCCGGGGCCACTGATACACGTCCACGAACTTGGCCTCTCCCGACATTGCCGGCACGGGAGAAGCTCCTCTGCTCCCTGCTTTGCCGCTCTTCTTCGACTCCGGTTTCTGGACGGTTCCATCGGCGCCTCGAAACCGATCCGAGATTCTCGCGGTGTATTCGAAGTAGTCCAACTTGTAGAAGAAGTGGACGTCCCTGATGTACGGCTCCAGCTTGTTGAAGTCCGCCCAGAAGCTGATGTCCGGCAGGCTCTTCGCGACTTCTTCGATCTTTCCTGGCGACTTCTTAGACGATCCCTTCTGGCTCTTCGACTCCTTCGACTTGTCGCGACGGTTCTTCTTCTCGGACTTCTCCGATGTGGCTATGTCTTCTTGATTGGTTTCTTCGGCCTTCGCCAGAGCGTATTTGCCGACCACGCTTTCGTCGAATTCCTTCAGAGGACTGATGATCTTCAGAGAACGGATCGGGACGAAGTACTCGACTGGATCAATTATCCCCATCTCGATCGCCCACTTCAGCCAGCGGAACAGCTTCCATCTTGCCAGAGGAGGCTTCACCTGCGCCATATTTACTGGTTTTATATATTTATACCCGACGAGATAGAAATAGGCACAAGTTTGTAAACAAGGTTAAACAAAGTTATGCAAAACGTAGGTCGTACGTCTTTGGGGTCCAGGGGGACGTCGCGAGACTGTGCTACGTAGATGAAATGGCTCCAGCAAGGAGACAGTCCAGGCACAGGTCCCGAAGCAAGCGTCTTCATGTCCTCCAACCCGAGGAACAAGGTCACCGGTTCGGGCTTCTCTAATACAACAGGCTTCTGTTCACCTTTGGACTTTTTCGACCGCTCCGTGTCCTTCGATTTCTTCGATCGATCGGTCTCCTTGGACTTCTGTGACTCGGCAGTGTCCTTCTTCGAGTCCTCCGTATCCTTGGATTTTTTCGACTTCGACGTTGCCTTGGACTTTTTCCCTTCGCTAGGCTCCTCTGACTCCGAAATTACTGTTCGTAAACGATTAAAACTACAGAATGTTCCCCCAAAAATGTATACACTGTTTAACGTAGATCCTTTGGAATTAAATATTATTTATACGTGAATAAAAGCTGTAGTTATAATCGTTCGAACTGTGTACACATTTTTTGAGACACCCTGTATAGACAGATTGTAGCGAGCGTTGCTACACGCGAGACCAACCCTCCTCAGTTTGAGCTTTCCATTCGAAGTGGTCCGCGTATTTCCTGAGGAAATCCCATTTGTCCTGCGGGGACAGGTAACCGATCTCTAATCGCAGGCAAATCCAGCCTGTAAACGAAAAGGAACGCTGTCTTTCTCTTAAGAAATTGCCGATAATTGAATCTTACTTTACCGGTTAGACAATGAACCGGATGGAAGTCGACGATTTCGCGACCGTCGGACCACGTCACAGAGCACAGCTTTAACAAAGCCTTCGAGAGAAGCATCGGCCACAGTTCGTGGTCGTTCGAAGTGCGGGGTAAAACGGGCACCCCGTTGGAATTCACTGGTATCATGTCGTCCACGATGATGTAGCGCCATGATCCCAGAAAGTATAGTCGCACCACGTACTTTCCTTTCGTACACACGTATAAAGATTCTAAGCAGCAGTTACTATTTAGTAGGGGTGAGCAGGTGCCCGCTATTTTTCTAAAATATTTTTTTCCTAAAGTACATTATTTATAACATATGACATATAACATGTATTACATTTATAATATATTTTAGAAAAATACCCGAACCGAACCTGGAATGTCGGGTACGCTCCCACCCCTAAAATTTAGTAAAAAGAAACGATGAGTACAAAAGTGACAATCTAAACAGATCAATGCTGAGGTGAATAATCAAAGAATTAGTAGGTGCTGGAACCAATGGGTAGGAATGAATAACGTTCGCGCAAGAAGATCGCAATTTTTGAATCTTAATCGACCAGATCGTCGACGTTCCGATCAATGGCAATAATTACTTAATGGAGAAAGGGGAAGAATGATGCATACCGTTTGGATTCACGGTGGGACGATGATTCGCCCCTTTGCCCGCTTTGTTCATTGAATACACATGCATCCAGCCACGCCAAGATTGGTACCGCCCATTCCAAATGAAACTGTCGTTCGCGCCACTTATTTCCAATCCATCGCGGCCGCAATACTGAAGATTTATTAGCGCGGAAATAACCCATCGCGCGAACTGAAAAGTTGTTTTTAATTGAACCGCGGCTCGATCGGACACGGGCCTATTTTAATCATTATATTTGGGGCGATTGTTTTGCGTCGATTGTTAATCGGATTGTGCGTTTTCCATACGCGGGCAAGTTTGGGATAATGAATGGGCATCGTTAGAATATTTAATAATTAATTATAATTATATGTCGGACGCACTCGTCCTCGCCTTTTATTCGAACGAAATTAGAACACATGCTCATTCACCGGCGATGAATTATTTCGTAAATCTGGACGTACTTCGCTGTGCAATATGTGGCCATTGTTCGTGATTAGGTCTGGGTACTCTGAAGTGGCAACGAACACTGCCAACGGCTCCTAGATTTATTATTAATATTAATTGTGGCTTTCCCACGTGTTCAATAAAACGAATGTTTCAAACTGTAATTTATACACGAAGTAAACGTACAGTTAGGTTCTTCAGATTCTTCGCCCTTATCCATTCGGAGGGTTCCAAAGATGAAGGCAAATCGACAGGTCGCGTGTCCGCAAATAACCCGTCCGAGCCATCTGCAAAAGTAATACAAATGGATTTCCAACTAAATTTAATTAATTGCTTATTACTTTTAGGATTTGACCAGTTTTCTTTATTTAACGCCGCGTCAGACCATTCCGGCCACAACGTAGGATCTTTTGAAGTGGATGAGTTAAATTCGGACTCTGGAACTTTTTTAGATTTCAGAGACATATCTGAAGTTCTCTTCGAGTGATGAAGTACGACAACCACTTTTTATATCATAAAAGCAGTTTTAAATATAGGAAATTATAGACAGTCCAAATATTTCATTAGAAAAGAATAAGAATAATTTCGTGCCTCCGGATTATGGAAAAAGGAAAATGTTATATATAAATTGATGATCTATATTTTTTTATTATGTTTACCAACAACATGTTAGATTTAGGGAGAGGTGTCAATTTATATACGAAACTTTTCTACCCTATGCCAGACGAGTATCCAATCGGATTGCTCCCTTCCATTTTCTTTTCAATTATTATGTCAGAATATGGTAATTGAAACAATATTCTGATAATAAAGAATTATTCAGAAGAATTTGCTATATCTATACCATACAAAAACTGTTTATTTATTATTATAAATTAACAGGACGAATGATTATTACCGCAAGTACCATAAGGTATAATGTAATATTCGGCACGAATTATCTGCTCCAGAAAATATAAATATAGCGCCATTGGGCGTTGCGGTAAAACGCTCAAACTGGTAGACAGAATTACCGCCAAGCTAAAACTTTAAGAAATATTTGCGGCCGGTAATTTTGTTAGTTGTTTGAGTATTTTTCCACATGTGTAGTGATGCTATTTTTATGTTTTTCGGAGCGAATGGTTACAATTTTAACTTATGATAAAAGTGGTGGAACTCAGGGCAAATTACCAAAAGTTCATCACTCCACCGTCGGCGACGCTAGGAGAGAAAGGTCTACGTCCACTCGCGCCGCCATCTTATTTCTCAGAGCGGCCATTCGCACAGAGTTCTCGGTAGTTTTTCGTTGTTACGTTTTTATTTCTCGTTAAGTTCCTGTTTAAATAAAGTTTGTTGTCTTCTTTATTGTTAATGGTTAAGTGCTGTGATTTTATTGGTGCACGCTTCTTCACACATACATGTATTTGAACCACGCGCCTCCGTCCGAACATATTCTCCGTTGAAACCAGATAGCGTTATTATAGCTTTACATTTCAACCATAAAATTCATAAATAAAAGAGTCAAAGTTGACGATGGACGCACGAAGACGTGACAGAGAACAAATTGGGTTATGTGGTGTTGACAGGATTTGGGGTAAATCGCCAACACGTATCGAAGAGTACGTATTAATTACAGCTTTTTTCTAATTCTCATGATTTCGAATTTTAATTTATTTGGTTATATACGAGAGGGCAAAAGTCTCTGAAAACAAGTATACATTCAATCATAAGATGTTTGTTGTCTATTCCTATCATAACAACTATTATTTAATACAGCTCTGACGAAGATGAGGAACTTAACAGGCACAAGGATAGTATTATCACAAAGGATAGGAAAAGAAAACATGAGATGAAAAAGAAGGTAGAATAATATACTTTTCTAACCTACGTTTTGTTAGTTACTACATTTTTGGCATTCTAACAGTGTTTTTCATTTTTAGAAAAGCAAGAAGATGAAAAAGGAAAAGAAATCCAAAAAGGAGAAGAAGAAGAAACGTAAAAAGAGTAAAAAGAAATCAGAGACCAGTTCTGATAGTGAATCAGAAGGATTAGAATGGGTAGAAAAGAATGGTTCTCATGATAAAGCTAAAGTTAGGAAGGGATCTAGTTCCGATGACAGTGGTGATGAAGGCATATTAGGTCCAGTTCAAAAACCACATGTAACATTGTCAGCTAAAGACTTTGGTAAAGCTCTTTTGCCTGGAGAAGGTGCTGCTATGGCAGCGTATGTTGCAGAAGGGAAACGTATACCTAGAAGAGGAGAAATTGGCTTAACTTCTGAAGAAATTGCTTCGTATGAATCCGTTGGTTATGTTATGAGTGGTAGCAGGTAATCTATACTGTCATATTTTATGAGAATTCTATAACAAAATTAAAATCAAATTTCTAACACCATAATTTTTTTACACAGACACCGGAGAATGGAAGCAGTTCGTATTCGTAAAGAGAATCAAATTTATTCTGCTGATGAAAAACGAGCATTAGCTATGTTTAGTAAAGAAGAAAGACAAAAACGAGAGAATCTTATTTTGGGACAATTTAGGGAAATGGTTAATCAGAAGTTAGCACAGGAGCAGAAAAATAAATAAGAGAATTATTTTGTGTAACAGATAAGTGATTATCTACGTTTTACATTACAAAGTAATGATGAAGAATGATTGATAAAATGTTTGTATATGTACAATTGTATGTATGCTAGCTCTTATGTATATGTGTATATATTACATTAATAGACATAACTTGAGTATTATTTAACTAATATTAATAAAGATAGATATAAACAATTTTTATTTTGAGTAATTAATAACAATTTATTGCTGAATAGATTTCACTAGATAAAGAATTATGACTGCATGAAAAAGGATCTATCCTTTTGTATTACTTTCCCAATCTATCCATCCACCGATGTAGTTATATGCACTGAAACATGAATATATCTAATTAATGGATTCTAAAATACATAAAATATAGTTTACCATATGAAACTTATTAATATTAATAAAGTTTTAATACTTTTGGTATCCAAGCTTTTGTATCTCCTCTTGTACCATTGCACTCCTTCTACCAGATCTACAACTTAATATAATCTTTGTATCTTTTCTAGGTTTTTCTTTGTCAAATTTATTTTTAAAATCTTTGTCAGACAAGTTAAGTAAAGTATTAGATACATCTCCCACTGGAATAATGCGATACAGTAATTAATATTTAATGACAAATATTAGAATAGTATTATAATGAATATAGTAAATAACTGTACTTGGTATATGAATACTTCCTGGTAGTTTTCCAGTCTCATCAATCTCATTTTGTTCCCTGACATCAATAATGAGTACACTGTCATCTTTCTGAGCTTCTATAATATCTTTATAATGTACATTGAGGTCTTTTACATCACCTTCTGCCATAGTCGTAGTATTAGACTTTGAAATTGTTGACGTTGAAAAATGTAAAATTGATTGACCTGGAAAGCACAAAACAAATATAAATAAATCTTGCTGTCTGTAAAGAGTATGTAACAATTAGAAGAGTTTACAGTTAATAATATGCTGCTAATTACCGTCGATGACAGATTTATATAATGTGGTTCTCATGCATTTGTCGTATATTCGTGATTCTTGTACGATATGGGAGTTGGAATAAAACGACGTGGGAGGGTGTAACAATCTGCAAAACTGACGCGTTTTGCTCCATGTCATCATTAATTTACAAGTACTTGACATGTTTCTGGTTTGTACAAAAAGCTACCGACAGCAGATATTGCGCCAACGTGCTACTGGAGCTACTGGACATTTAAACACAATTTATCCCATACATGTGAAAGTGATTTAAGGTTTCAACCTTAAGGTATGTTCTAAACGAACTGACACTTTTCGTGCTCCCTAAGATGGCTCGCACATCCCCACCATTTTACTGCGCATCCAGCTTCGCGCAGGTACTTTAGAAAGAGAACAAGATACGAAGGAGGGAAACAGAACGATACCATCAGATTCTATGTGTTGTAAGAAAGGGAGTCAGAACGAAACTAGAATTCGTTATGACTCCCTTTCGAGTCTCCAATCCAGTAACCTCCACGTGGTGAGACTCGGGCAATCGATGTAATTTTCAATTTCCAATCAGCTATAGATCGGAAGAAACTTTGATTGTTCTATAACTAATTCGAAATCGGTAATTACATAGAGCTAATGGCTGTGATGTAGCGTTGAGGTAAAATGGATTTTTTAAATAGTAAATAGACGCAAAAATAGACTTTGCAAATAAGTTTTTGAAAATCCTATGAGATAACAGATTCTGTTATTTGAAGCTTCTTTAAACATCGAATTTCGCGCCGCGTGCCTCTGAAACAAACTACATCATTCGTCGGTGTGACTTGTTCCACATGTAGGTGTGCTGATGTCATGCTCTCTTGCTCACTCGCTGTTTGCCCTCCTTTTCTTTGACTGTGAGGGCAGCACTGTCTAACCAGTAAATTTCCAACCAATCAGAAAAGAGAACTTCTATATTAACCCTTGCTAATGGATTGAGCTGCGGCCTGCAGGTATGCAGGAGTAAAGCCTATTACTGTATTACGTCCATATCATATAATGACATTTTCCGAAGACTTTGAAGATAAGATAACAGTATCGTTTCCTATCAATTTTGTCCGAGATGGTTGTAATAAATTTATAAAACTTATCAATGAATGTGGCATGAAAATGTGTTCAAAATAGAATGTCAAAAAAATTCTTATGCGCTAACATTGTATGTACATTTGATTTAACAGTGTCATTCGATTGCAGCTGGAAAGGCATAGCGATGAAACAAAACAACATTAACGAAACAAGTGTTTCGTTTTGATTTATCGATGTCGAGGAAGCAATGAACTCGGCCTAAAACTTCGCTGTGAAAGTAAAACGTAAAAATCTTTATTTGGCAGATAAAAAAAAAAGAAAGAAATCTTTATAGCGATTGTGATGCAGGAAAAAAAAGGAGGCACAAACATGACACTTTTTGTGCATTGCTTTGTAGTGAATCATCTGCGGATGGAGAAACTAGTCGGGAAAGATTAGAAGAGTCAGGAAGAGCGTACATCCCGTTTTCGTATACGTCGCACCCTGATGAGGAATGCGGGAACTAGCGATTTTTATTTCTCGTGCGTGGAGCAGTAAAGTGTACTAATTTATTGAAATAATTACGACACTCATCCCGTTTTTGCACCTGCGTATACTGTGAGTAATTAGAGAACAATCTTGTATGGCCATCTATTTATGATTCGATCGCACAGCATGCGAAAATCCTCGTCGAGCACACGTCGAGGATATTCTTTTGTTTATTTATGCAGTCCTTCAAGTTCAGAAAGCTATAAAAGTATTCAGATTCCGTGGAAAAGCAGCGTTCTCGGCTATTCGTAATCTGTGTATGCACATAAACGGGTCCGGTTCACGGGACCTCGAATATTTTCCCGCTGCGATGTTACGCATCAACGAAAAATCCAATATCTCCGGATTATCAACATTCCAGAGTGTTGACACCTCTGTCAGAGTGCTCTGCTTTACCATTACTATAATATCGCCGTCTCTCTCGCGGACACGGGTTCCTGCATAATTCTCTTTCAGTTTCTCGTTTTCGAATACCGCGTAGTGTCAAATAAGAGATGCATGGATAGGTTTACGTTCCCACGTTCCCAGTGATTTTTAGTGTTCCAAGATGTGAGTGTGATTAATCTGTGAACAATTGTCCGCATCCTTCTCGTTCACCTGCTCCACGAGTTCCTGAGAGATGAAGTGCTTTTAAAATATTTCATAGCGTACGGGGCTCGAGGAAAATCGAAACGGAGGTATTTGTAAAATTATTTTGAACAGTGAACGACGACGTAAATGCAGTTCCGATATAATGCTTTGGATTCCAACCTGAAAGCTCAGGAATGCGATGGGGTATTTAAAACAGTTGAAAAGTGAAGTGATAGTATTCTGCGTAAGACTGCACTTAAATTCTTCATATATTTTGAATATTTTTAACGCGATTATGTAAAGTGGTTTTACATATGTATCTGGTTTAATCTGTTACCGATTTTAATGGAAAATGCAATAGCTGGGAAAGTGAAACTTACAGAATGAAGTAATTTTGCAGCTGTTCGTTCTATTTAAAAAGATCTTTTGCAGTTTTAGCACAAATATTGTTTTTATTATAAAATAGTTTTAAAATTCTATAAAAAATAATATATTTCCATTTTGTCATTTTATTATTCAGATATTTTAAATACATTTTGAAACAATACCATGAATGTTTGCTGTTTATAATAATACTTCAAATACTTCTACTTCAGTCAATATACATTTATATATAAATGAAATTATTGAACTTATAATTGATACATTACACTTTCAGATAAAACTAGGAAGGCATAAATGAGACAATAGAAACATGAGTTCTTTGCAACAAGGTAGCAGATTCTTGCCTTTTTCGAATAACAATATACAAAGGAAACAGTTATCAATGCAAGGTATAAATTATTTGAAAACATGTTTTTCGCGTTAGAGCATTGTCTTTTTATTATGTATTTTTTAAAATACTTGTATTGTGCATTTTGTAGGAGGTCTTCCACAAAGCTTAAGCGGTAGTGAAACTGACGTTTCAACATCGAATGAAAATTTAACCAATGAAGATCGATATGTAATAAGGCATACAGCTCGTCAAGAACCCCAAGGTCAAGAAAATCAACAGCAAAGCCCATCCAGGTCTTCCAGTCACAAAGAAAATATACCAAATATACAAGTAAGTATAATTTGTTACAATAATAAATAAAATCACTCAGTCATTTCAATGATATTTTATGTTTCCACATCCAAAAGGCATTTATTAATTTTTTTCATATGGCCTTTGAACAGTATATAATTCTTTTTATGTATTGAACTACAATTTATAGCACATCCTATTGTCTATGAAGTAGGTGTGGATGTTGCCTAATTCTATCTATCTTGTTTCTATATATCATGAATTACTACAATCGGTGTGATTAAGTTACATAAGTGTAAACTGTTTCATTGCAATCCAGGGTAATGTGCTCAATAGAAACAGTTTGAAGGACAGTTTGAATGGTTCAAACAGAAACAGTTTGAAAGAGAATTTGAATGGTTCCAATCGAAATAGCCTTAAAGACAGCATCAATGGTTCTAATAGAAATAGTTTGAAGGATAATTTAAGTAATCGTACCAGTGTTGGCTCAAATAGAAGTAGTTTGGATGTGTCTACAAGTTCATACAATACACTTATCATTCATAATGCTAACGATGACAACTCATGGGTACCATCTGGAAGGTAATACAAATGTTTGAGTAGCAAATCTTATTTCGAATTTAGCGCTATACTTCAATGTAGTGTGCAATTTCGTTAAACTGGTACTAATTATTTAACACACAGGTTATCAGGTGTTGTGAGAGAGCATGGCGATATGGGTTACTTGTACTGTGATGGTGGTGGAAAAGGACATTCTAACAGTCCGACTATGCAGTCCCTATCGAATTTATCGCACGAAGATCACGTTTACGAGCAACCCACGAATGGAGGGTGTCAAGAGATCACAGATATACCAGATGATTATTTGAGTCAATCACAGGTGACTTCATTAACGTTGCAACCAAAGTAACAGTGATATTTCGACGGAATCGATGCTTTATATCGACATTTTTTACTAAGCAGGTTCTAAAACATCTTGCAAAAGAAGTGAAAGTACCATCATATAGTAAACTTACGAACAATGGTGGAAATATAGACATGCGAATGCGAGATGGCGACAGAGCAAAACAGAATGACAGTGAATCCGAAGACCGACCACCACCTTCTTACATGTCTGTTTTACTACCGTTAAAAAATAAATCCAGACTTGTTGGGCCAATGGAAAAGTTGACGTTGTCGAGATCGCAGCCTGATTTATCTAGAATTGGTAAACCAGACATCGACAACTATAACTTGCGAACCACTTCTCCACGGTAATTAGACGAAGGTAATTAATAAATGTACGATGAACCACGTTGTAATTGAAATATTATTTGTAGGCCTCAAACGAAAGGGAGAGAGGAGACAGAATCTGCAGCCGGTGAAATTTGGCCTCCATCAGAAATGATTCAGATCGTAATCCAAGAGAACAGTGCCTTAAAATTAGAATTAGAACGGTGTTACAACAAGGTCGCCAAATCTCAAAAATTGGAACAAGAAATTGCGAAAGTCCACAGAGCGCACGAGGAATTAGCGGCGTCCTGCGAGCGTAGAGAAAAGCTGGAACGGGCTGCTAGATTGAGGCTACAAAACGATTGTAGACGATTAACCGAATTAAACCGCGCACTGAGAGATCAGATAGATTTATTGTCCGCACGCACTGATAGTCCGCCCGTCGTCGAATCTATGAGAAAAGAATTAACTCAACGTGAATTACTAATTGCACAATTGATCACACAAAGTGCGTTATTTCTCTTATGTTAAGCTGGAAAATACAAAACTATATTTTTCATTAAATGTATCATGCACAATCGATTTCATTTCAGATAAAGAATTAGCCGCGGCCAAAGAAAGACAAGAGATCGAATTGGCAGCGCAACGGGCAACGTTGCAAGAGCAGCGTACACACATAGACATTTTAGACACGGCTCTTACTAATGCACAAGGGAACGTTGTGCGTCTTGAAGAAGAAGTAAATAGCTTTAATTAAACTACAAAAGAGTTTGTGACTCGGATGTTACAGTGTTGCTTTTACAGTGTCGGAAGAAACAAGTGTACGTGGAGAGAGTTGGCCAGCTTCAACGGGCTCTGTCTTCTCTTCAAGCGTCCAGCGATAGAAGAGAGGAAACAGAAAGACAGTTGAGGGGTCAACTAGAACGGGAATTAAGAGAAGGCGGCGGCGGTGGAGGCGGTATCAATGGTGTCGAACAATCCTTCAATGGGGAAACGATTGCGGAATTGAAACGACGAATACGCGAAAGAGACGAAAAAATCATGTCACTGGAGGGTGATGTAACGAAATGGGAGCAACGTTATCTTGAGGAAAGCGCGTTGAGGCAAGCCGCAATTGATGCGGCTAGTCTTCCGAAGTAAGTTATCTTGTGAATTCGAGAGTATATTTTTAAATTATGTAGATGAGTAATACGTTACGCATGAAAGTGTACGCATGATGTATGGTTTTTAATAGGGACGCTAAAATAGCTGCACTAGAGAAAACGAGTCAAGATGCTGAGAAATTAATCGCAGAAGCACGGTCCGAAAAAATGAGACACATGGACGAAGTTCATGCTGCACAAAAGAAATTGGCGGATCTTGAATCTAGGTAATAAGTGTTTCTATGCATATCCACTCATCGAATTTGTTAAATATGGTCCAATAATTGCGTAATTCTTTTGATGTTAAACAGAATGAAAGATTTAGAATCCAAATTGGCCGAGAGAGACGCAATGATCAGAGTCCTTCAGAAACACACATACGATAAGGATAGTAGCAGCAGTAGTGGCGTTGGCAGCTATCCTGCTGCTCATTCATCCCATTCAAGTACATCGGCTGAACATCACACCGCACTGACGAGCACGCCAGAACTTGGTAAGTTTTTTATTTCCTATTACAAAGTTACTACTATAAATGTATTAGTAACTAATTTCGTATTTTTGCATTTAAAAGTGAGTAGTGTATTGGGTGGAGGCAGTGGTTATGGAAGTACTGGTTCTTACGGTGTTACGGACAGCTATAAGTACAGGAAGCAAGGCAGTTTCGAGCAAACAAATAAAAGTCTTGATGATCAGTTAAAAGAGCTAGATTCCCAGCTGCTTAGTAAGGTATGCACAATACAAGTAAATGTATAATTTTCAAGTCACTAGCATCCACATTTTTCTTTTCTACGTAAAAATTTGTACAAAGAACGGCCGAAAATAGTGGAAATAATTTTATTTATTCACTGTTTCACATTTATTTCACAGAATTTTAGTTTTCATATCATCTGCGGACAACTTAATATTTTTATTTTTGCGTCGATTGTATTTTATACTCTTTAGCATTTACTTCATAGCTACAGCTACAGAACATGAAAATATTACTGATTGTACGGTTAAAGGTATTCGAGTGTTATGTTCCAATTAGTAGTTTAGTCGAGAATAGTTAATGTGCATCTCTTAATAAAACATAAAGTAATTTAATTACCTATTATATTAGCTTAATTCAGTGTAATTACTATTTTAAAAGAATTAAATGTTCGCTTCGGTAAATTCTCTCTATCTCGATGATCGAACATTTGTTAGTAATAATTTACTTTACCGTTTACGTAATGACATTCCGACGCATTAACTATTCTTTTATCGTTTTTACGATTGCTATTATTCGAATAACAATGTGTGCTCCATTAATTCGTTATTTTTGTGAAAACTTTTATATTTTCCTTTCTTTTCTTTTATTAGTGGGAAGTATAGAAAGTAAGCTTTTTATTATACGGCACTGTTTTGTCATGCTCCTGGCATGTCATTTGTGTAACAAAAATGAAACGCCACGTTCCTTTACACAATAAGCAAGACACAAATAGTAATAAAAAGCCAACTTTGTATAACGTTACAAAACTTTTTTTTGTAGGCAATATGTAAAATATGCATTCATCATTTATTTTTATTCACAAAAAACCCAGTAAAATTGTATTTTCACTAATATAACTTTTTGTGTGCCATTGATTTTTGCGTTTTACAATTAACTACACAATTTCGTAACATGTTCTCGTTACCCTGAAGAAAGAATTGATTCGAGAAACTTTCATAGCCAATTCTTCTGTGAATTTAAGATAGTAACGAAACTGACTTCCAAGAAGTAGGAAGACTTATCACCTTCGTTTGTAAATTAAACGTAGTAAATTAATCTTCACGTTCGCTTTGCATCCATCATCTTCATCCTCTCCCACCACTCTACCAGGGTTGCTATTTTTCACAGCACATTAGTCATAGTTCCAAAACAGCTAAGCGTGATAGCGAGTCGACCAACGAGAGTCGCGAAAGTCGAATCTTTCTTCGGACGGGCCCTAGTCTAATCAACAAAACCGACTGTCCCCCTAAAACCATATTAACCCTCCACCAAATCCCAATCGATCCCAGAGTGTGCATGCGCTGTTGTGGCGAGCACTAACCCCGTTCCAGGTCCCGGATCTCCTCTCCAACGCAGCCGTTTTGTTGTCTTGTTTCAGCGGGCACTTTGCTGTTTTCCAGGATTCTCTAATCCAGGCACTGCGTCGCGAAAAGGAAAAATACCCAAGCCACTATTGGCGGGTGTAGATAGCACAGGTACCTCGAGTACGGCCTCAAGCAAGAGTCGTCTGTTGGACGACTCGGGGGGGCGAGGTCTCGCCGAGTATAATGGAATTCGCGAGCGCAGCCTCGCGGCTGAAGGGTACCGTCTCGCGGTTGTCCGACGGCAAGCCCGAGGATATGATGCTGCTGGAGAAGCAAGGCCGGAGCTCGCAGAGGCAGAGGATGCAGGAGGGCGAGCCCCGGCGCGCCGGAAGTCTTCCACCCAGCTCGTTGCCGCGGCCCCCGAAGACCTTGAAGTCGACCAACTCGCGTTACTGTCGGCTCAGCGACACGGAGGCCAGGAAGAAGTCGGACCCGGGCCCAGCTCTGGACGCTTCGGCGAGCATGAAGGTGCGGGACGCTGGCAACTGCAGCATCGAGTACGGTCGCTTCGATACGAAGGCGCAGCGCCGGAAGAAGTCCTTCGGCACGGAGCCATTGGTGCCCAGCAGTGTGCCGAAGAAGCCGTCCACCTCGGCTGGCCACGAGTACGAGCGTCTTCAGGGCGAGAATCTGCGCAAGAAGCAGCCATCCTCGACCACGGAGGTCAAGCACAGGGAGACCCAGAGCCGCTCGCTGATCCCGCCGCCGTCTCGTCGCATCGGAGAATACGGTCGCCTCAGCGAGGGCACTCTGAGGAAGCAGACGGGCTCCAGGGGTCAGAGCACTGGCAGCACGGTCAGCAGCAAAAGCGGAGGACGCGACTCCGGCGGCACAGCCAGCAGCGAAGCCTCTACGTCCTCGTTGCCGCCATCCAAGGCCAGGTCCATACCGCGTCCCAGCAACTATCGTATTCAATTCTGATTCGCCAGACTTGGGACAGGTCCTCTAAACGGACACGGAAGCCATCAGAGCATTGCCTCACCGCCCCCGTATTTTATCCCTTTACCAGGAGGATTTCGATTGTTTAACGCGTTACGTGCCGGTGGTCCGACACTGGTGACTTCGAATGTTCGGTACATATCAGTCGAAGCGAATCACAGTAGTGCCTCGCGTTAGTTGTGCTAGATCTTACTTTGGTAGATCCAGTTCTCTTCGACTGGCTTTGTGGAGTCTGCGGTTTGTTGTATTTAATGCTAGAAGCAGAGTACTAGAATTAAGGAAGAACTGCCTTCCTTAATAACTGATCGAATACGGCTTGGCCAACTAACGCGGTGCTACTGCACTCTTGGAAATCCAACGCGAGTCATCGGGGGTCTGCATTCTGATTGTATTAGACGTGCTATATGGGTGTTGTATAGTGATATTATAAGTTATTTCAAAAGAGTGAAGCTCTCTCAATAGCGAAATTCGCGAGCGGCTGATATGTAGAAGAACCGTTTAGCTTAATTGTAACGCGAGGAAGTAGGTCGGAGATAGTTTCTTTAAGAATGAAGATCGTCTTTGGTCACCGGTGATCCACGCGGCACGAAACAGTCTAAACGGTTCTGTTTTTCTTTTTGTCAATGAAAACTCGCAACTTGCTGGGAACCATAGAGAAGAACGAGGAAACCGACGAAGGAGCCGACGTCTACAGCGAACGTTGAACAGCGTATCAAGCGGGGTGGAACATATTGGAAATTGATACTGATCGCAGAATCAAAAAGCGAGACCATCTTCTCGAGCACCTTTTCTTTTTGCTTCGTTCTTCTGTAGTTCGACTGCATAGAGTCCTAAACGTGCGTATCTGCGCGAGCAATACGCGAACAGCCATAATAATGAGGCGCCGGTTCTCTCCTCGCTGCTTTGTCGGGAGAACCGGGTGCCAGTCGCACGATATAGCGGAGTCGTTGGTATATTGTTGCGTAGCGATAGTGCATGACCTAGTCATTACCAAAGTAACTTCTATTATGAAATGGAATTGATTTCCTCTCATTTTGTATACACCGTGCCTACGTCTCGGGAAACTGTGGCCTTATCAAATGTGTATTCATTACAAACATAAAAAACATACGTGTGCCTTGTAAGACTGCGTAAATGCTCGGTATAACTATAGTCTAAGGGAGTACGTTCGGGAACATTTCGAAAGTAGGAGGACGAGTTTCTCGGCCACGCGCGTGGTCCTCGGTGGATACAGTCGGGTCAAAGTCAAACGGCTGATCAGGACTACGAAAATCCCCGACTAACTTTACTTTTACCTTCGTTCAGCTGTTAAATCTCAAAAGCATTGTAGACGTAAAAGCGGAATCGGTTGGAAGCTCTTGTACTTTGATAAAATTGTGTTTTGGTACACTAAACGCCTTAGATATACTTTGCCATTCGGTACTGCCCCTGGCAGGAAAACACCATCGTCATCGTGTACAGAAAATTATTTTACGCAGAAAGAATATTTTAAGGAGGAAATTGTATATTTACATTGTATATTTGGTAGGGATAATATAAGATGCTGTTTCATTATCTTCTCGAATATTGAGAAATCTTTTACCAAGCACGATTTTGACGGAAAACCCTCTGCTAGGGGCAGTATTTAACATTATTTTTGCTCCTCACAGCAAACAGATTTTCAAACGGTGCTATGTGTCCTACAACTCTCCGTATCATTTCGACGAGGGGCTGCGAAAGTCGCAAAGATTTTCTTCCAACTTAAGTTCGGGAACTCGCGGGAATCTTGCACTCTAGCAGCCATAGATATTCCGTTGTTAGCATAGAATTTTAGAAGATTTTGGAAGGAAGGGGAGTAAGAAACACGCACGAGGCTTTACCGGTGGACAGCGCTCCTCCACATGCACGTATTGTCTCCGCCTCACACACTCGCGGTGAGACGTGTCGAGGAGTAGAATACCACAAAAGGTGTCTCACCCGTAGACAGCAATGCATCACATTAATTAGCGCAGTGCTGTCTAACATAAGCTCCAGGGCTTAGGGAACTTCCACTTTGCTATCACAGACTCCCCCAATTTGCCACCATTACGTCCCTTACTCTGTTTCTACAAACACAATACCACTCGCGTATGTTCTATGTTATGGGGAAACAAACTTCCGCAAACTCGTTATCAACACGATTAAGTATTGCGATGTCCAAGTTACGTACCTACAGTAGTAGCAAATAAGTTCTAATCAATTTTCGTCCTCGTAAGTAGCAAAGTGGTCTTTAGAGAAATTAGTCAATTCTTTATTGAAACGAGGTTTGCAAGCATCGATCTTGAGCAACAGCCTTCATTTCCAAAGATAGAGGAATCGGTTCGAAGTACCTACTGCGTTTATTTCCAAGGGAGTAGAGCTCGATCCTAATTACATTTAATAACACGCTGATTACCAGATGATGGTTCATTAAATCTCATCAGACTGTTTACAGATTTCCAGTTGAAAGTTTACAAAAATCGTAACGATAAATAATCCCTTTTCACGGCACTTTTCATTTTTATTTCAGTAAACATACGTAGGTATGTAATTAATATCCACTTAGCGCCGACGCTAGAATCTCATAAATCGCGATTACGTCTGTTCATCCTCGTCTCTGATTAAAATTTATCCTGAAAATGACGTTCGTGTATTGAACGATAGCAGCGACTAACTTTCGCGAATCTTTTTCCAGATTAACAATTGTTTATACGGGACTAGAAATTTATTAACGTGTAAAAAGTCTAAATCACAAAAACGCCTCTCTTTTATCCCGTTACGAGAACGTCGGACTGCGTGAGCTGACAAAATGACGGATTCCGAGTCTTTCGATCTACGATTATCAAAACAGCAGGAACGCGTTCGCGGAAAATTACTTACGAAATCGTTCTCTATGACATGTATTCTAATAAAAATCGCTGAGAATCTGAACAGGTATTAGATCGCAGCGTAGTAATTTATGTTACAACCCGACGCACTCTGGTTACTTTTATAAAGTAATCCGAAATAGCGACTCTCGAGCGCTGTTAGTGTTAATGACGAGGCGGAGGATGCATGTAATGTCCACATCGCAGTAACGAAGAGGAGGAGAAGATCTGCGTGCTCCATAAAAGTAAAAAGGGTAGCTACGTCTGAAGTAGCCGGACCGGCGCGAGTGGTCCTGAGTAGCCAATTGAGTTTGCTCCGACTGCGCATTAAATCTTTCTGTTCTTTTTTTTGGTTTTGTTTTCGGACCGTATTTGCTCTTCCGCCGAGAATATCGCATTTTCTTTGTGCGTGCCGTTGCGAATGCATTTTTTTTCGCGGCGAAGTATCTTTGGGCGCGTTTCCGTGCCGGAAACGCTGCGATGATACGCGATGCGACCGGTTCCGCTTTTCCGCGGGAAAAGCGCGACCGATGCTCGGCGAACACGAAGCAAACCGTAGCGAGGGGTTTATGATAGGTTCTATATTTTCCTGTAATCGTAGATTTTTCTTCTTTCTTTTCGTGTGCACGTCTCGACGATCTGCGTACACCGTACGCAGCGACGGAAGACAATCTGTCTCGTAATACTGTTAATTTAAGGCGAATGATGCGAACGCAGCGACGGAGAAACCATATATATATATATACAATATTTAGGAATAATATATTTCATAATGAAAGTATATTGTCTTTTTGTAAAGTCTACTTTATCCACTCGTGAAGGAGTCCCTCTGGTTTGACGCCGCGTTGCGAGACTGTTCTTGGAATTTTTTGAAAGGACGGCATTCCGTAGCGTAATTCCAAACTGTGTGCATTTGTTAATGAACGTTTAGAGAATGCACTAAAATTTGTTCAAACCATAGTGATCATTTTCTTCTACAATGATAATTGTAAGATTTGCGTGTAGCTTTCGCATAAATTGGAACGAAGAAGAGACGCATATATTATTCCGCAAGAAAAATGTTTATTCTTTCATTTTTATTGTAAATGCGTGAAATCTGCAATCTAGTGGACATAATTGATCGGCCACTCTAATTCTGATAATATAAAATATTTGCAACAGAAAGGCACAATACGGTTTTCAAGTTATCAAACGAATATTTTTGATAGTCAGTCAAACTAGAGGGTGTCCTGAAAATACGTATTCGGAAAGTACTTTTTATCGTGCTCGATTTTCACGTGGCGTGTCTTGTTTCCAAGATTCTTGCCCCCGAAACGATCACGGGCGATTTCTGCATCGATTCTGGACTGCAAGCTGCAGCGAGCCGGTTCGAGCATAAGGTCTGAAAAGATATCGTGTCAATTTTTGTGCGACTATTTCTCGGCTGTTGCGTGAAAAGTTCCGTAGAAACAGGTGCGTGAGTGCGTATTCTCATCGTCGTTCGCAGCCTCGCGCGTCGAACCGCGACATTGTCCTGATCTTCGACTCGCAATTAGTATAGGTACCAATAAGACTGAAGAAAAAAAATGAACGGCGACGAAACAAATGTCTTCTCGCGATTGGCTACCATGTTTCTTCCTCGCCTCATCCATCAATCCTTCTCTCTCTTTCTGTTTCTCGTTTTCCCCCGAGCGGACACGCGAGAAATTACAGGCTCGCTCGGTGATTTTTAATTGAGATCTGCTCGACATTTACGAATTTCTTGCTGTAACTAAAGAAGAAAATTACGGCGCACCTCAAGCAACTGTTCGTTCGAGCATTAACGATCCACCGCCGTGGATCTTCCTTTCATAAATTCGACGGAGTTTTGTTTCTGTACTTTGTCAACGAAATCTCGCAAGATAGGCTCGTCGATAGAGTAGCTCGCTGTGCGAACACCGCGAACGTTTAACCGTATTAAACGTGCGTCGAATACCCAAAAAGTCTATTCGAGATGATTGCGTTCCATTCTAGCCTGCGTGACGCGTCGAACAGAATTATTGAGATCATATTTTTCTACTCCTATCTACAGAGTTTTGAAGGTGTTGAAGCTGCTGTGTGTCATTGGTTTACGCTGTATAATGTGTAAGTACGCGTTAGACCTTTTTCTATTCCCCGATTGTACGCAATATGACAGAATAAAACGTGTGCTACCATACCAGATGTCTCACTGTGAAAACAAACCACCTGAACGCATCGCTCAGAGACCGATCGAAGGTGTGCCCGAGCAATCTGGATCATCCTGTACGGCTAACGGACTAGTTACAGCGGATAATTATGCGTCAACTAGCGCGCTCGATAGCGAAACACATAAATAGGCTAGCGAATTTCTATGCAAATTCGTTTGCTCCGGAGCTGATTACAAAAGCGGGACTCGAACTGAACTTTATTTGCCTAGCTCGCGGCTGTAACAACGATAAAAATAAAATAGGAACCCTGCCGGACGGGATTAAAGCCTTATCGCCCCGATGATTTCGTCTATTTACCTGGCTCATAAACACGTAAACTCTAATTACGATCGCGGTTCGAACGATTAAGAAAAGATCAACGTCAGCGATCACCGTGAAACACGATCGAGGAAGCGGTGCCATAGAGCTTTATATTTTTTCCAAACAACTTCGCGTCCAAAAATAGCTTGCGCTTAGAAAATGCTACAAGTCGGTCACTGTTCGTAACAAAGTTTGCTCGGGAACGTGTCTCGGGTACTCGAAATTTCGGGATTTCCGATATTATTATTCGGTCTCTTTGCTTGACTACCTAAACGCCGGGCATTCCCGGTTTCGGGATTCCAAACTCGCTTGCAAATCCTCCATTTGTGAACTGG
>CM052157.1:6699923-6722116 GCA_028455555.1 Augochlorella aurata | reverse complement strand
TGTCTAATGTAGAATGCATAAAATATCCTAAAATTATAGAAGCAATAATTACAGCTTTCACAAAAATTATTCGAGTATCATGTTGCGGTACTCGTTTCTATAATTTGGTAAATCTCGTGGCATTTCTGGTCTGTGTAATTGAAAGCTAGCCGTACCGGCACATTTGTTCGTGGCAGCATATTAAAACGCAAAAGTTGTAATGTTACTAGTTGAAACATAACTTCTTGCAGCTGGCCACGTAACTGTCGCTCGAAATGATAAGGCATAAAATGTGAAAACGCACTCTAACTTATCATACGATGCAGATATGTCGTCTGTAATACGAGAAACGCAGTTGCGGCATATTTACATTATTTATGAACTATTGCATTATTTAACTGGAGATTTTTTACAGTTTTCACAATAAAATACTCGTAAAAATGACATATCTTTTGCGAATCGCCTAACCAATTCGTAGGAGTTCGATTTTCTTTAATATATTGCAATTATAGAAAATTATTACTTCAATCAATTATTAATTTAATTTAATTATTATTTTAATTATTAAGGATTTTTATCAGTATTTTCTACAATTTATAATATAAAAATTCTTTTTATAAAAAATGATAGTCTGACCGATGTTTTAAATGCTAACACATGTCTTTGACTCGATAATGATTCAGCTGGCGTCGAGACGAATTCAACGACCTGCTACACCATGACCTCAAAACCTTGGAACAACGCTAAAATAATTTCCGGCAAAGAAAGCGAATGGCCAGGCCACATTGCGTCGCTGTAATGGCCACGGTAATCGGCGCACTTACCCGAAAAAATCGTCGAAACTGGAAGTAACCCATCATGGAAGTAATCCGCTGAAAATGAGTAAAGTAAACCGGAGTCGACCGTGCCGCAAATATGCGCGCGAAACAATTTGATCCGCGGGTTAAGGAGACGAAGGAGACCGGAAGTGGTACTGTTCTCGTTGCCGAGACTCTGTATTTTTGCTTGGCACGAAGGAATATCGATCGGAAAGCGGGAAACGGCTTTTTTCGCTTTCACGAGCGAGCGAGCGAGCAATCGACAAGAAAGCTTGCTGCTCGGCGAGATTATTAATTGCCGTGGATCGATTGGTATCTGTTCGCGATCAGGCGCTGCCATGTATCGCAGAAAACAGCGGATCCCTCGATCGCGGCGATAGCGCGCGGCCGCAACAGAATAAAAGTGCAACGAGGTAAACGGGTAACCTGCTGTTCTACCGCAGAGCTCGCTTATCTACGGTGAATGCGGTTTTTCAGCCGCAGACCCGTAATTGCCGCGTCGTAAGAGCATCGAATTACAACGGAATGACTCCGCGCGATCGTCATTAATTGCGATCGCCACTGGCTCGATTTCCGGCCGAGTTCGAAACCGTCCGAGCCGACGAAAGTTCAGAAAGAAATCGATATCTGTCGTTCGACGGTTCCTCGAACCATAATCGATGGAATATAAACGAGTTATCTGCGAGAAAAGCATAAGCTATTGCGATTATTGTTAATCCCATCATTTGATTCCGTCAAAAATAGATGCTTGTCGTATTAAAAGTAATCTATATTTGCAGTAAGAATATTAATATTTCTCTGTCGATATTATCCTTAAAGTCTGCAATTAACTCAATAAAGTTCATCTACCATAAATTAATTATCATTTTTAATAAGCATAATATTAAATTTTCTGAAACAAAATCTGTACAATTTCTTATTTAAGATTAACATGTACATTAAATTAAGTTTCACATTTTTACATCTTAAAATACATCTTTCTGATACAAAATCGCGATGAAGGTACGTCCCGCGAGTAAACTAGTCCAACATCAGATGCGAGTCGTCCAAGACTTCGTTAAAAAAAGTCGTACATATAAAAGCTGAAAGAATAAAAGAACGAAAGTGGGAGAAACGTAAGTAAATCATTAGAGGTGGTGCGTGTGGTATAACAATCTTTTTGCTCCGCTCTCGTTCCACGTACCTTTTTCCATCGTCCTCGTTCATAATTCAAGCCTTTGTTAAGACTAAAGGGTTTATTAGCCACGATAAATAATAATAATAGCAAGCATAACGACCGCGCAACGACGAGCCGGCAAGAAGCTCCGTGCTTCTGCTCGTCGAATCTTTTTCTTCCGTTTGAACTTCTCGCCGAATGGGAACAGCGGCTCTCTACGATTATTCGCGTGCACACACGGGTTTCCGGCGATTCGTTAGCCAGCCAATCATCGTGGTCGCAATAGGCGGGCGTGGAGCAATTAGACATGAAATTAGAAAAAGCCCTGGCGAAGCTCGGTACGCATCAGCGGCGGTGCTCGCGTATAATTTCTCATGGCACTGCGCGACTATTTTGCACGGTCTTCGTCTTCCTTCCGTTCTCGTGCGCGCGAGGCTTCTCTTTATTCCCACACTCGGACCTTCCACGGTTTCCTCCGGTATTCTCCGGCTCCTCGGAGCGCGACTGCAATTTCACGCGTTCCCCGGAATTTCCTTTGTCCTGTCGCCCAGTATCCCTTATTACTTTCCTCGGGTTTTCGCCGATTCGCCGCCCCAACCCGGGTCGCGCCGCGTCGAGAGAGCTCCCCCGTTTTCGCGTAATTCTTCCGCGGCTTCTCGATCCATCTCGATCTTATTTGCATGGATCGATCGGCCGTCGATCCCGCGGCAGCTCTATTAACCGGCGCGAGGAACCGTCGGGACATCTGCCCGCGGGGACGTGATCGAACGGTATATTATGCGTTTATACTGGCACCTCTATATATAAAACCTGCATAAACAATTAAATATCCTCAATATTGAAAATACATCCCTTGAAAATACTACGAAATCCATTAATAATTAATAATAAAAATTATGACCTCAAAAACGCCCCTATGAAAATCAGAATAAAAACAACCGAACAACTTATACCACTGACATACTAAAAACATTTAATTCTGAAGGATAAACAATTAACATCCCTAGCAAGTGATATAGGTCTTTGAAACTGTTACCTAGAAAATACCCATGAGAACCAAACAGATAGAACCAACACATATAAACAGTACACTACCCCCACAAGATAAATACAGGTTCAACGACGTAGGTACTGCGAAGCATAAACACATGAGAAAGATAATAAAAAAAGAGAGAAAAAGGACTCCCGATATCTCCGCGTCTAAGACAGAGCTCGCTAGATAGCCTTACTGATGAGCCTTGTAGCAGGGTGAGCAGCGCTCGTTTTCTTTTCCTTCACTACTCCATCTTTTTAGCACGTCCCACAATACGATTTATTCGATGGGCTCGAAACACGCCCGAAAGGTCCTGGGAAAGAAATCGCAGGACAATGCAGGTGGAACAGTGTGAACCTTCGGCGTTGCGCTCGTCTTCGCTGCTGTTGCGAAATAATTACTGGATCGAGCATGCGAAGCGTTAGTTTTTAATAGTGTGAGACTATGAATTCTTCGGTGGAACACGCTCTTGTTTTTGTAGTTTTCCTCTGGGGAACTAATTAGGGCAACGTGATTGCTGGGTGGATGGAATAGCTACTTGGCGACTATACTCTATGAAGACAATTGTAACAAATAGTAGAGGACAGACCGGGGAAAAGTTAGCTCAGAAAGGTACGGAGGATATAAAGCGTTCTCTCTGATGGAATCGTATTAAAACAATTTTAATTTATGCATCGCTTTTGAGAGTAAACGTAAAGGAGTTTTAAAGCTCCATGCAGAGGAACGATGTAATTAGCTCTCTTTGACGTATGGGGTAAAGAGGACTCGTTATGGGGTAATCAGGGACGAGAACAGAGTATAAAATTAGAAGTTAAATAAATCAACTGTTTAACGCGTTCACCAGTTTGCAAATGAGAACATTGAGATACTTTTAGGTAGTTAGATATATTTTTTGAGGTTAAGGAACCTTTGGTTAAGACATGTAACAGGTTTAGGGTAGTTTTAAGTCGAGCTCCAGTGCAGTTCAGTTTCCTCGAATAGCGTCATTAATCGATTAATTTAGTCAGTTTTCAGTCATTTTATATTATTAATAAAAATATTAATATTTACAGAAATCATGAAGAAATGGACAAAGATTTCTAATGAAATTTAAAATAAATGATTTATTCGAATTCCAATCCCTAGAAAATTATCGATCTATATTATTTACTATGTTATTTACTACATTATTTTATCTATTTTACCTGCGCAGTCGCTGAAGGAAAGTTTCAAACGCGCGAATAATTTCCCAGAATCGAAAACCGCGGCATCTTCTCCGCAAACCGCTAGCGGGAATTTCGGTAGGGCGGTGCTAGCGGAATAATTCGCAGCGTAGGCCGCGATCGGTGTTGAAAATTCTGTTTCCGTTCGGCCGCGGCGCGGGGGAACGCGCTAGATCTAACAGAGTCGATGAATCCCCCGGAATACTGTCAGATTCGATCTGGACCACCATTAACCGGCACAATGCGCGTCGAAAGAGAGCTTACGCGAACGCCTGCGCTAATTAATACCTGCACAAATGGAGTGCCCGATGAAATCGTTCGTTGTAAATAGCCGTTTCAATCCGGACAACGGGAACCGTAACGCTGTTCTCCGTTTTCCCGTGAAATTGTTGCCGGGAATCGCTGCGCGAGTTAATTGACGCGTATCCGACACGCGATCTCGATCGATCGAGAAATTATAGAACGACGGGGAAAATTATTTCGCGCGCGGTCCGCGGGGTAATGTGTAACCCGACGAGCCGGACCGTGTGATTTATTTAGATGACATTCCTTTGATGCAAACGAGCTATTCGCTAATGGCGCCGAATGACGGCCCGTTGCCCAAGTGTCGCCCTCCTGCCGGCCCTACACGATATTTGCAATAAATTGTTGCCGTTAATTTTTCAACGTTCCGAGTGCCACTCGACTCCTGCTTGCCGCCCGGCCACGCATAATCCGAAACGCGTCATTTGGATTTTATTTGTTCCCTTTGCGTCGCGCCGCGAGCACTCGATTCGCGTTATACGATGCCGGGGGGCCCCGCGCAACGCCAGTCACAGAAACGGTCGAGCGTGTTCTGTTTTCGATTTTATTAAATCGCGAAAAATTAGATCGCCGAGATTCCCACGCAGTCGGTTCTATACTCGCGCGATTCTATACCGCGATTCGATCAGTGCTTGCTATAATCGACAATTTTGTGGAACGGCTCTTGCTCCTGTTAGAAGTCTAGAGACAATCGTTTCAATCTTTGTTCTTTTATTTGCAACGTCGTATTTTCTGTTCACTGTCTTTCTCGTTTTGTAATGTTACGGTTATCCCCACCAGTGCGGGTCAGCTGATAGTGGGCGGGGCTTGCTGCGTATTGGTCGCCAGGGACGGCCGCTAGCCAGTGAGATTGCGGTAGAATTTGTTCACTGTTCCCTACAATCGTGTTACGTGTCCTAATTTATACTGTTCGAGGCAGGAACGGATTAGAAAAATCGTCTTTTAACGCGAACGATTTAACGCTTCACCTGTCGAGTCCTAAATGTAACTAATTGTAATGTAATTTGATTTAATTCAATTTAATTTGATTTAATTCAATTTATCGTGTTATATATATGGGTATTAGAACTTTTAGCGTGTCAACAATTTTTTAAATTATGCAGAAGTTGTAGAAACATTATGCGAAAGTTATGTATCGTACAAAAATTATACAAACGTTATGCATTGTGCAAAAGTTGTACAAAAGTTATGACAAAGGTTATACATTTTACGAAAATCATAGAAAAATTATAGAAAATGTTATACATTATGGAAAAATGATACAAAAATTATATAAAAGTCATAAATAATATACAAATCATACAAAAATTATAGCAAACGTTATACATTATAGAAAAATGATACAAAAATTATAGCAAATGTTATACATTATACAAAAATTATAAAAAAATTATATAAAAGTCATACATAACATACAAATCATACAAAAATTATAGCAAATGTTATACATTATACAAAAATTATACAAAATTCATATATTATATAAAAATAACACAAGAGTTCTACGTTACACAAAAACTGATACAAAAATTCGAGAAAAGTCACTACATAAAAATTACACAATAATTAAAACAGAATCTATAATATTATAAATTTTATAAACAGAAAGGCTCCGCGGCTACGAAAGTATTAATACAAGGGACTAAACAATGGTTTTCTTGACTCAGACTCCATCCCTTGCCATGGCCGACGCCCTAATCCTCCCCTACCGTTCCTAACAAGTAGTTACGATTTCATTTTGCCCTCTGTTTAGCAAACTTTCATTCGGCTTAGCTCCCGCACTAATTGTTTTTTCGCAACTCGAAGCTCGCCGCGGCCCAGTTTTTCCTTCGCCTTACTCCGCGCTTCCCCCGATTTCGAATTTCGTTTTTCTCCCGGCGCGGCGCCGGAGGAATTAAGACAAAAGTTTCCTGACGAAAGTAATCCTGCTCGCGGGTCGCGCGCAGTTGATTAACCGTAGATGGAATCGGCGCACGGCGGTGTTGAGCGACATTTAAAGCAGATGATCCGGCTCCTACAAGAAAACTCGACCGACGCTGGTCGGAAAGAAAAGCGCCGAAGTGAAACGGGACGCGGGAGACGGATCTCGGCTCGCAAAACAACCAGGCCGGGCTGGATCGAACAACGAGAAAGCATCGCGACGAATGTCACCGAACATTCTTCGAAGTATGCGCGATCCCCCGAGTACCGCGCAAGACGCCTCCTCGGTCCTCCATCTCTCTTCATTCCAAATCCCTTCGCGAGCCAACTTTTCGTTCCGCGGAAGTGAGAAACGCGACGGAATTTCTGTAGCTTCGTCCTAGGATTGCAGTTCCCGCTGAAGTAACGTCTGTCTAGATGCGCTCAACTTCGGTCGATTAAGGGTGTCCTTCGTTCTTTTTTTTTTTTGGTTCTCTTTAGCAGTCTAGACGTTCCACAAACATTGTTAGACGGGGACGATGAAATATCATCGGAAACAGTTAACCCTTTGCACCCGGAGAATTTTGTCGGGTCGCTTGTTCGCGGAGCTCCATCGGATCGAATAGAAAATGGCGGCAAATGCGTATCGATGAGAAAGTGAAATAAAAATTTCTAACAAATATATAATAACGTAGAAATATATCGTAATAAATTTATGTACAATAGAATAGAAATATATAATAATAAACGTATGTATAATGTAATAATAAAAATATATGAATAATAAATTTCTCTATAACCTAGTAATAGAAATAACTAAATAATAAATCTATGTATAATATAATAATAAAAATATATGAATAATAAATTTCTCTATAACCTAGTAATAGAAATAACTAAATAATAAACGTATGTATAATATAATAATAAAAATATATGAATAATAAATTTCTCTATAACATAGTAATAGAAATAACTAAATTATAAATCTATGTATAATATAATAATATAAATATACAAATAATAAATTTCCCTGTTACATAATAATAGAAATATATAAATAATAAATCTGTGTAATAAATCTGTGTATAATGCAATAATAAAAATATATAATTATGTAAATGCATAATTGATTATATGATTAGAAAGAGGGAACAACGTTCGCAGCAAGATCCAAAGTGGTATCATAATTCGAATTTCACTTTTAGCCAAACATTCTTGTAATCTCCGAGTGCATGAAAGGCGAAGCTAAAACGCGACTGACACGGTTGCTACCTTGCATGCCTCGGTTAACATTTCTGCCCGTTGCATACCATTTCTACTTAACGTAAATACGAACCGCGCGTACACGTGATCAAAGCAGGTTTTTCTAAACGGAATCTTAGTTTTAGAGTTCTACTTCCATACGACAAAATTACCCCTTTCCGCGGCTCGCCATCGTTTTTGCCCTGACGTACTCCGGCTCGAATTGCAAATTCAAGTTAGTTTCATCTAAATAAGTCGGCGGCATTAAATCATCCAGGTTTCGGTCCGGATATTTCATGTTCAAACCGTTTTCTACAATTTCTATGCGCTAACAGTTCGCGGAGATCTAAATTAGGTCAATCGGCGATTTTTATCACTCAGCTTTATTCGTCAACTTTTCAGATTGTATCGCCGAAGATGCTTGATTTGTTAATAAATAAACAAAATAAAGACCGAAGGAATTCTTTTATCGAAAAATAAACGCAATATAAAAAGAAAATAATTGTCTCGTCAAAAAATAAACAAAATGAAAGAACGGAAGAATAGTTTCATCAAAAGATAAATAGTAAAAGTAAAGGAAAAGTAAAAAAGTGAAATAGTAATAGAATTTTTATATCAGAAAATAAACGAAACAAAGGAATATAAAAATGTAATTACTGAAGAAATATAAAATTAATTATGTCGAAAAGGGAGTCGGTGATAAGTAACCGACTCCACTGCCCTAAACGACGACGGCCTAGTGAGCAACTGAGCATCCTAGTCCCCTAAATGAATTGGAATAACCGTGTTTAGATGCCATCAAAAATCTCCGGAAAGCGAAATAGTCCAGCGATGTAAGCTAAGAAGGAAGGAAGGAAGGAAGGAAGGTCGCTCGGTTGATAGACATTTCTTATCAGAAAATAACTTTGTAAGACAGCGCGGAAGCCAGGCCGTTCTTTCGCAGCGGCGACTGATTCTGGTTCGGATAGCTGCAACGTACTCCCTTACATATTCATACTAAATCCGGCTGTATATGGTACGAAGTTCGCGCAGATTAAGTACGCTATCAAGCCTGGTATTCCCTCCGCACAGTTTTCAGATGATCTCGTACCACTCGACGAACTTCTTACTAAAGAGACACTTTCGGGTCTTGCGCCGGTTCCGTGACAATACCGCACGTACTACTAAAGTTATCTCGGCTGTTCCCGTCCCTCTCCCTCCCTCTCTTTGTCTCTCTTATCCCGGCTACCCTCTTCCCTATCATCCAGTATCTTAGACCCTCCCCGGTCCCGATTCTCCCCCGGCTTGTTCCCGTTTCTGCCGCGCTCAGCCATTCTTCCCGAGGCTCCGACTAAAATTACATAAATTCCCGTTCAATAAAGGCGGAAACGGAAATAATTTCGCGCGCTTCGCCCCGGAATGGGAAAGTTCGACCGGCGACCGCGTTCAACGCGGTTATCAATGTGTTTTATCGCGATCCCGTCGCGGCTAGTTCTGCGACGCTAACTAGCGTAATTGTCGCTCGTCAACCGCTTATCTAAGTTTATATCTTTTCACTTCCAGCCGCGGGTCATTAAACCAGATTTCCATCGTTCAGCTGTTTCGCCGGTTGCGTACAGTCTCTGGGACAGAGTAATCCTGATCCAAATCCACGGCAAAGAGATCCTGTTGATCGTCGAAACAGTTTAACCTTCCGACGCCGGACGTTTTCGAGCATTTATGGTTGCCGCGGCTGTATCCGTTCATTTCTTTACGATTCATTTTCATCTGTTTATTATCCAAACTCTCTTTGTCGAGAACAAAGCTATATTCTTTTATTAGTTTAAATATTAGTAGTTAATAATTAAATATGACTGCCACGGTGTTAGAATTTAGGTAAAACTCTAGGTAAAATTTTCTAGTAAAACTTTAGGTAAAACTGCCAGTAATTTTACAAAATTTTGAAAATATGCTGTTTGATAGCATTTTTTACCCTGAGAATTATATTATTGTATTTCGATGTCAGTGATAATTATTATAAATATCAAAATCGAATAAAAATTTAACGAATAGAATAATTAACAGATTGAGAAGGAAAACAAATTATATAAAAAAGAAACAATTTGGGAATTAATGCAAATGAGCGCTTGTAACTAGACATTTTATGCGCTTATGGCAACAATTGGTGGACGAAACTAAAAATAGCGAGAAGAGGAATTAAAAACGTTGCTGTAGCAATTTGAATTGATTAAAATTATTAAAAATTGGAGAAAATCATACTTGGTCGATCTGTGTTGCAGTTAATGCAAGCGCAGTTAATGCATCCACGTTAAAATAAATATACTTATAATAATAATAATAATAATTGTCATTTTGCATAAAGAACCCCGGTCTATTTATAACGCACGGTAGTCGATCCCAGAGCTCGAGGGGTTCAGCGTTAAAGCTACAATTATCCAGGGTCCAATGTTTTCTCGTTTGCCAACTATTTTCCCTGGAAAAGAGGGAATTAAAACACATCGACGTTGAACTATCTTCTAATGGGGCTGCCCTGGACACAGGAGCACTCTCGCGTGGATAATTTTCATCATGCCACATTGAAGCAGAGTATCGTCAACCGAAACCAGCAGTTAGCGACGCACCAGTATGAATACTTTTTCCTGTCACCGGGTATTCATCGTGTCGCAAAAGTGGAATGCGTTTCCTGCCGCATAAAAAGCCTATTGCGTACACTTTCCGAATTCCTCCGGCATTGCTCGCAAATTAGGCGCTATTATTGCCCTACAGAACATATTAGGGTAAAGGTGACTAACAGGGGACCTATATTATTTTATATAATAATCCTCATTATATAAAATAAATATAAAATTATATAATAAAAGGTGACTAACAGGGGACCTATATTATTTTATATAATAATCCTCGATTAACAACGCTTTCACTGGAAGTAGGTATACGCTTGACACATTAACATAACCTTGACATAATCTTGACATAATCTTGACATTACCTTGCCAAGCCTGTTCTCAAGAGACACGTTCTAGACGCCAACCTTTTCTTTTTTATAAATAAATAATAATAAATAACTCCTTTTTTGTTATTAAAGAATCTTGAACGAACGCGATTCAATGTGATCGATAATCGGGTCAAATTGCACTTTCTAGAAACGTTAAAAATAAAGCAAGTAAACGTAGAATCTCATTGACACTACGCCTTCTTCTAGTAAAAGAACTGATCTTTCGAATGCTTG
The DNA here is from genome assembly GCA_028455555.1 of Augochlorella aurata. NCBI lineage: Eukaryota > Metazoa > Arthropoda > Insecta > Hymenoptera > Halictidae > Augochlorella > Augochlorella aurata. Next base: position 6,711,273 of record CM052157.1, on the reverse strand, counting down.
AAACTAGAATTAGGTAGCTGTTTCCGTCTTTTCGTTATCTTCTCCTAAAGTGACCCATTCACGGGCGGTCCGCGCGTTTCGTGTTGAAAGAGGTCCTCGTATTAGCCAACTTTACTTTACGGGACACGTGGTATTTGTTAACAACAAGCCGAAACTGGATTCGCGAGGCTGTCAGGTCGTCGTTTCTGCCCGGAATGTTTGCGGATCGAAATGATCGAGCCAAACACGTCGAACAGAGAGAGGGCCGTCGCTCGAGTGTTGTGTTTTCATCGAAACAAGGAATCGAGAGCAAACAGTGTCTTCATAGCTGATGAGTTGGCCCGCGGAGATGAGAGAGTTTGCCGGGGAAATCAGTGAAGTTTGGTAAACGTTCGAGAAAACTTTGCGAGAACTGGAATTGGAATTTTTATTTGCGCGAGTGCGGTTCCACTCTGACGCCGCGTCGGGACAGGAAGAGCGTACGCCCGTCTTCATCCAAGTTAGGCGTTCGCTTTATCTCCTCTATTATAACTTTTATTACACCGTACAGAATCCTGCATTTTATTAATCGCTGTCGGAATTTTTCCGTCTACCTTTTACGACAATAGGCGTGCTCCGCGAATCATTTCGCATTTCCGTCTACGATTCAACGTAATCTCGTTCGCGAGCTCAAAAGCGTTTGCTCTCTGGCCTGACGTTTTCATACTTTCTGTTCTACGACGTACGCTTTGACACTGAATTATGCTAAAAAAATTATGCTTCTTTCTAATTAGATTAAAACAGCAGTTACTAATACTGGCCATTTTCACCGGTTGCGCATTTTTTATTCCAACATCGCGGACGTTAGAAAGACTCTTTCATAGGAAATTATTGAATAATACTTCTTTTAATTCGAGAAATTCTTTCCATTTCTATCTAATAGATAAATTTTTATTCCACAGTGTCAAATGGAATCGTATCCGAGCAAATTCTCATCTAGATAAATTTATATTCCACAGCGTCGAATGAAAGATTCGTCGAGTCTTGATCCATTATCCGTCACCGAAATTCAATTCCGCCGAATTCTGGCAGCGAGCAAGAGTTTGATCAACTGTTAAAAATCTAGAATCCACGACAGTCCTATTAAACGATGTTGCCCATCCGTCGACGGCGCGACTCTATCATTCAAATCCACGCGAAAACGAGGAAAATCGTCGCGGCCGATATACATCATCCGCTGACAATGATTCATAGAAACGTCGCTCATTTTTTCCGCTTAAGTTCGGCGTCCCGTTGTCTGGATTCAATCTATTATAAAAGTCGTCTTTTTGCGTCCGCGGGTCGAAGGAGCCGGTTTTTTCCCGCCAATTTGCGTCCGCCGTCGGTTTCCCCGGCGGCTTCCCGTTCGCTGGAGGAGCTGTCTCCTTCTTCCAGGCGATCCATCAATTTGCTAAACGTATTAACCGGCATGAGTAGCAAGTATGCAACGCGTTTATCGGGGTCGGCCCGACGCCGGTGCTCCGTTGCTTGTTCCGGCGCCGCATCTGCGACATGTGTGCACGCGCATTATCATTTTCACGTGCGGGGATGCGGCGACGGGCCGTGTCGCCGGGAACGCATTAGGTGGCTGCAGCTTCTGACGACACCGGGCCACCGACAATCGTTAACGATATTTTCCGGGCCGCCACTGAAGAAACGGTCATTAAGCGGTCTTCCCGCGAGATGAAATCGCGGGGCGCGGGGAACGCCGCCGTTTGTTGCTCGCTTGCGGGACATCCTACGGAACCGTGGCTGGAAATCGTGGCAGCAACGGGACGGTGGACAACGCCTTTTGTGAACAGTTTTTCCGCGGCGAGAGTTCTTGCCCGGTTATTCAATGAGGTTGCGTTCGACGTCGCAGAGGCTGCAACGGTGCATGGCGTTCAGCGCGTGATTGCGATGATTCAGTTTTAACGCGGTCTTGGAAGGTTTGAGGACCTGGCACGTGTTTCTGGAACACGCCAGGCATTCTTCTAAGAATTTAATTTAGACATTAATCAATTCATCCGAGGCTGACGTCTGGTCGAGCAGAAAATCACTTTATTATTTAACAATTGAATCTGAACGCGATATAAAACTAGAAATAGCTTTCTTAAGATCATATAATTCGAGGTTTAACCCCTTTTCCGCTATATTTAACCCATTTCCATTTTCGAGAAACTAATATCGTCGTGAGGAGAATTAAATTAACAATTAATTCAATACACTTGCAACTGAAATATCGAGTTCTCGTATAGAAAACGAGGTTTCAGAATGTTCAAATTACATTGTCAAATTTTCGTGTCTCGATATTGTTGCTAGGTTTCGAGCGGCAGTTGATTGAAAACTGAATCGAGTCGGCCGATACGGAATTCTTGTCTCGCGTCGAAAGTGTGACAGCTGAGGGTTAATTAGGATCTGTTATCGAGGTTTAGCGCTGATCAACGAATCGCGGACTATACTGACGAGAATTAATTGATAGAATAGTGGCGCGATATTGAAGTTTCGATCCGAATGCGCCGCGTTACGTGGAACGAGAAATGATGAAGCGGGAGGATCGTAAAAAAGGAGAAGCGTTCTACTATTCATCGCGCGCTTCTTGGCGCAGCGATTCCGGATCGGTATAAAAGCGTGTGTCGCGTAAGCGAGTTTTATTTGAATAAAGCAAGGACAGAAGGTTGATTCTGTTGTCACCGGCCGGGGTGCAATATGCGTCCCAGAATTTCGTACGATCGTCTCAGCATCTCCAAAACCGGATCCACGTGCTTCATAAATTCCGGATTGACTCGAATCCCTGTTTCGCATTATTGCTTCGATGAATCCTCCAGTGTAATTGAATAATGTACGAACCCAGTTATGGACGAATGCAGGAATGAATGAACTAGCAAATCTAACAACGAATGTACCAAGGAATGTACCAAGGAATGTACGAACGAATGTACGAACGAATGTACGAACCAATGCATAGAAATAGTTCATGAAGAATTGTGGACAAAGGATCCTTATAAATTGAAATAAATTCATCTAATAACTACTCTACGGATTTTATACAATTGTAAGAACAAATTCAAGAAATTAATAATTCAAATATTAATAATAAGATAATAATAAAATAATAAAATATTCAAGAAATTTAAGAACATCTATGTATCATTTTCAATATTTTTGCCGATTGTCAACAATTTTAAAAAAGAGCCGCGAAATGCGAACAGTCGTATGTCGTTCTTCTGAATTGTCCATTTTTGTTTATAAGGTTAGGAACAATTGGGGAGAATTTACTGTATCCGGTGATCAATTATTACAAGGCTTACTCGAGTATTCTCTCTAAGCGATGCTAAACGATAATAAATACTGTTTTGACACTGCATAGAGCTTCGCCAATTACATTATCATCGACGTGCAATGCAAATGACGCGACCTTCGCGAAACATGGATGAAACATCGAGAAATTTGCACGCTGTACACTTCATAAAATCGATTGTTTGAGCAACACCCAGGGACTCGAAGCTGTGTCTTCGAAAATGATAAAATATTAGAATCGGATGGAATAATAATTAAATAATAAGAAAGGAATAATTAAATAACGAGAGACGAATGATTAAATGTCGAAAGAAGAATAATTAAATAACGAGGGAAGAATGATTAAATAACGAGAGAAGAATGATTAAATAACGAGAAAAGAATAATTAAATAACGAGGGAAGAACAATTAAATAACGAGAGAATAATGATTAAATGACAAAGGAAGAAAAATTAAATAACGAAAGAAGGACAATTAAATAACGAGAGAAGAATGATTAAATGACAAAAGAAGAATAATTAAATGTCGAAAGAAGAATAATTAAATAACGAAAGAAGAACAATTAAATAACGAGAGAAGAATTATTAAATAACGAAAGAAGAATGATTAAATAACGAAAGAAGAACAATTAAATAACGAGAGAAGAATGATTAGCGGTCGTTTGACACTGATCGAAGCTTCTTTCTGCATAACAATGGCGCCGCGAATTGGGGGTGTGAAATTTTCGGGGGCGAACAACGTCGACCGAAATAGTTATGTAAATCGCATTCGATTTGGCGTTTAACCGTCCTGTTATCTTTTCCGTCAGTCGTTAATAAATATTGACACAATTTACGAATCGGTAATGGACAGATCGTTATCGTTTACGGTATTAAACTACGCTTCACGCATTGTCGGTCGAATTGAAATTAAAGCGAACCGCTCGACACGGGTCTTCGAGGGACACGGCGCGGTGGTAGTATTTAAATATCGGGGACACGGGACTGCCAACAGCGAAGTGTGTCGGGAGTGGTTCACACAATCGAGACAAATCGGCTTTTCCGTTTACTTTGTCGAGCAAACACCGATTTTTTCATATCGACGGCAATTATGGTTCTTCCGCTCCCGCGGCGTCATTTATCGCGCAAACACTTTCCGCGTCCAGTGACACGATTCACCGTCAAGTGGGAAACGATAGATTTTCATGTCTGGAACGTCTTTTCCTCCCGCTTCCTCTTTCTTTATAATTTCGATCTCTTTTATTTATTTATTCAGAGTATTAGAGATTAAGTATTAAAGAGTATTAGAGTTATTATTTTAGTATTAGAGATTATTTTAATCTCGCATCATTTCGCATTATATCAAATTTGTTCTAGATGTACTTCTTCTCGCTGCAATGCTCACAAAATTCTTTCGAAATGCGAGTGATCGATTAGGCGAATTTCAAGGGCAAATATCTCTGTTTACGAATCACATTACGAAATCTAAATCGATCATTTTAATTCGAGTAAACTGTAATATGGATGACCTCGCCTACTTCAGTGTTTTTCTTAGCGAAACACGTATGCATTTATGCTATTACAAATAGTTATAGATTGATGTTCATTCAAGTATTCCTACAAGAATTCGACAATCCTGGAAGATGCATACAAACATTGAAAATCTCCTACGAAGATGAATCTTAAAATATTCAGCGAACACGGGGGAAATATTCAACATGGAAAACATTCGATAAACATGGAAATTCCCGAAAGAAACGTAACAAGAGTAACGCATAATAAAAACACAGTAAAACTTGATTCGCTGAATCCATCAGCATAAAATTAAACTTTCTTTATGATCGTCTCCGTAATGATATGCGACAGCCAGTCACAGCGACTGATTTGTCTTCGTTTGCATTGATGGCTCTATCTGAGAGTGCGCCGCAGTCTAAGGGTTAATTTCCTGAGAAAAATTCCGCGAAAGTGTTCCTCGACTTTTCCGATTTCCTCCGACCTTCTCCGATCTTCTCCGATCTTCTCCGATCTTCTCCGGTCTTCTCCGATTCTCTCCCATTTTCCTGTTGTTTCGCCGATTCGCATCTGATTCACAGGGACGTCGATGAATTCGAAAAAAGCATGCACGCTCGAGGGTCGCGTTCGAACGGTCTGGTTGCTTACGGGGCGGAAACGTCATCTCCTCGAGCATAAAATATGAACGACTTATTCCCTGTAGTCTCGCGGTCGCGCGCGCGCGCGTCCCCGAAACGAGCGCATCGCGGGAAAGCTGCGAAATATTTAATGGAAACAAAGCCGCGGTATTTCACGGATTTCGGCGGGCCGAGGGGGTGCGGCGGGGCCGGGCCGAGGGTGCGGACGCAGCCGGACGCGACCGGAGGGTGGAGAGTGAAAACACCGGCTAAAAGCTGTTCACATTTTTCGGCATTATATCGTTATTTGTTGGACCGAAGGTTTTTTCGACGGGTGATCCAGTTTCTCCTCTGCCTCGCGCGCCAAATTGCTCGGACCCTGCGTGACAAATGTGTTTATGCAGTTGGAACGCTGCTCGAGCCCCGGCGATCGTTGTTGCAATTAAACGGCGGAGGGTCGCGCAAGAAATCTGCGGTATCGATTTTCTTAGCGGATTTTCAATCTGCAAATTCAGCGCTGCGAAGTGGCGGCAATGTTGCAGAATTTTCGGGAAATTTTGCTGTAACGTGAATGCATGTTTGAACACAGTTCCGTATTCAGCCTCGGGCTGTTTCGCCGGGCCGTTTTGACCCAGTGGATACAAATCATTACCTAATTACTTGATTCTCAGTAATTTGATTAAGTGTATCGCTGTGACCTGACCTAACCCTGACCTAACCTAGTGGATATGAATCATTATCTAATTACATCATTCTTGGCAATTTATTTAAGCGAATTGCTGTTGCACTAGGTACAAAGTAGAGGCTAATAAGTCTACAGGAAGCATTTTGGAAATGTATTTTGAAAAATTGCTGAATAAAAATGAAAATCATCATAGGGATCGACAAAATCGTATAACTATGGAAATGAAATTGACATGAGATTCAGAAGCGAAGTTGAGAGATCTACTTCTTAATGCTGTGCAAGATTTTTACTGCTTCAGCGTTAAATGAACTGTAATTTCATCCGCGAATAAACCGTTAATAAGCGTTGACTAGAGCGTAATTAGTTTTATAGAATGAACAGACGGTAAAATTCTGTAAAATATCAACGTTCGCGTTTTACGAATTGCCTTAAAAAATGATTTATATAAAATCATATCACACAAACGTGTTCTATATAATATTATGAAAAGCTGTAGCAGTTCTAGAATATTCTTCTCTTCGGTAACAACGAAGGTCGACAATTATTTTAAACAAAACCTGTCCAGCATATATTGTGAAATCAGATTTATGTATCAGAATTAATTATTAAATCAAAGCAATTTAATTAATTAAAGCGACATTGGAAAGTTAAAATTGATCACAGGGGATGGCATTAGAACTCTTTCGCATCCTAAACATTCTAGTCAAATTCAATTTGTTCGAATATATTAAAATGGAAATGAATTATCAAAATTGTTTAAAAACTACTGTCACCCATATTTGACATATTAATGACATTTTAATAAGGGGTTCGTCTTCGACGAAGCTAATAATTTTCATCCGTTTCATCGCGATACGAAATCGACGGTTCAAATAACTTTGTTCAACCTTTTGACTGCTATGGGCGCATATATGCGCTCAGCGAAAGCTGTCCCTGTGGACTATGGGCGCACATGTGCGCTCGGCGATGGCTTCGATCATTTACTGCTGTCTTACTGTATTTGAAATTATTTTATCCGTGCAACACTCTCAGAAACAACATACCTTGTTGCTTATCAATAAGAAAAAATGAAATCTATGAAATTGATGACCGGGCCTGCGGAATCTCAGCCTCGAGACTTCCTCGAGAAAAAGTATTCAGTCCCAGCGAAGCGTTTTGGCTCAGAGTATTCAGCAGTCAAAGGGTTAAAAACCGCGCGTTAGACAAAGCGGCATTATTTTTCGAAAATATCGTTCGACCGACGTTCAAATTCCAGGCGAGCCGACGCTCTATTAGGCGGCGCATTTAGCCGATTAGCATTTCGCAAATGAAATCTGCGAGCGCAGCCGGGCAAAGGAAGACGCCCCGATTGCGTCGCGAGCCGGCGGGAAGGTTTCAATCGGTCCCCAAACATTCAGTTCGATGGCAACGGGAGCTCCCCTTTGAGCCCGCTGTAATAGATCACGATCGGCTGAGTTTCGTTGAAAAAATAACGACGTAAAAACAGCGGCGAAGTACGCGGGAAAGAAGCGCCGAGAAAGGAATTAATTGAATTTCGGTCGAAATGAGTAACGCAGATTTGTTGCGCGATATTTTCCACGGGGAAATGGATTCGCCGGTATTCCCAGCTTCTCGCCGAAGGAAATTGAAATAGATTTCGAGATCTGAGCAAAGTAATTGGAATCGTAAAATATTGGCCGGCGAAATCGTTTGTTATCCCGGCTATTTCGGGAATTGTCGCAAAATTGAGCAGCTGCCGGCGAAGTAAGTGGAAGTGGAAACAAAAATTTCGTACTAATAGGAAAACGTCGCGCGTGATTCATGCGCGGAAGTTGGCCGACCATGGATCTCTCCGCACGATAAAACATTGTATTAATATTTAAGTATTAATACTTAACAAGTAATAGAATTCAATAATAAATTTATATAAATATTTACCTGTAATCGTTTGACTGTTTCGCGTTTCACCGAACCGCGCTGCCATAATCGCGTAAAATCCGCGCGGTCTAATCAGCGGCATTCACAAGTGGAACCAGCGAGCTATGGTCGGACAGCACGATCGAACCGTTCCGATATTAATTCGCGGATAAATATGTTGGCGAACATATTAAAACAATTTGCATGATTGCGAGCTGCGGGGTCATGCGATTTATGAATATGCAGAAGACCCTTTGTGTCTTGCGATTCGATTTCGAATCTCGCCGCGGCGCAGGTCCGACGCCGTAATAGCTAATAAACGCGGTTCAAAAGAGTACTCCCCGGCGCGGATCGCGCCATCAAAAATTACGCCAGTAAAGCGCGGCGAAGGGGCGCGTAACATTTTGATTAATTATTGTTTATGGGAACGTAAATAACAGCTTGAACAAAAGGGGCGAAATTCCGCGAGCATAATGTCCAATCATCTCCTAGATAATACGGAATTTTTACGACTTGGCAGACATCTTCTTCATTTCATTACGTAAATTTCTGCCATTATGATTTAATGGTCCGGCAGCATAATTCACTCTTTGGCTAATTTAATACACCAGACACGCCCTTATTTCGCTGAAAATTATATGAACGCGATCGTTCCTCCGCGCGGAAGAGGATTTGGAAATGGCAGGGCCGTGTTTCCTAATAAATAATACGATCTGGAAAATTGGAATTTCGCCGCGACGTTTACCTTTTTCAAAATATCTCGCTCGACGATTCGGCGAGCGATCCGCCGCGGTCGATAATAGCGCTGAAACGTTTTAATAAGGACCGCAATATCGCGACGCAAGATTTTATTTACGAGATAAGTTACGATTTTAATGGAAATTAAAAGTTGATTGCAAGTTGCGCCAGTTTCCCGCGTGGTTTTATAATAGTGCGTCTCGTCGAGGTAAATAAATAAGTTATTAATTAGAAGCGATCGTTTTATGGTGCCATTATCGTGCGACGCAGTGGAACAAGTATCGCGGTAAAAGTTCGCAGGGTATTCGAGCTTTTTTATTAATTTAATAAAACGTTTTACAAGGGATCCGGGATTTCCGCGCGGGGCTGGTTCCTGATGCCGCGCATCGAGATTGCGAGTTTGCATAAACATCCGCAACCTAGTTATCGGCCTACACCGCCGCATTATTATCCTGTCATTAAATGATATATTCCGATCGCAAAAACACGCGAAATTTTACTCCGCTCCCGCTAATACACGGCTTTTTCAATAATACGTGATCGTACGTTTCGAAGTGAGACAAGCGCGCAATTATTAAACAACGCCGGAATTATTGCCGGGCATATTATATCGCTGATTGATAATTAATTGGCCGCGCGAGATGCAAGGAAGTCGCTGTACAATTTTCGGAGAATGGAGACTGGAAATAACTTTTGATGCGGTCGCTTTTGCGCGGGACAAAGAAGCGCATCGGTCGGTTCGCGAAATCCTTGAAATTGCGAGATCTTCGGAACATGCGGAATCAATGCAGCATTGAAATTAAGAAAGTAATGCAGTATTGGAATTTAAAAATTAAGTGGAGAAATTAATGCACTATCGGAACTGCAAAATTAATTTACCATTGAATCTAATGAATTAACCGTTGGAATTAAAATAACATAAACGATAATTTAAAGTTAAAAAGTTGATAGGCCACTGAAACTAAAATAAAATAAACAATAATTTAAAAGTAAAAAATTGATGCTAAAAATTTAATAAATCATTGAAATTTAGAAATTAATACACTATCAAGATTAATGAATTAACGCATCATCGGAGCTAATAAATTATTGCATTATCGAAGCTAACGTTGCTGCATCGATTTACAGTGAAATATATTCGATACGCTTTTTAATGGGCGAGTAGCAAAAAAGTGAGGTTAAGTGGCCACATAAACGGCGCTTAAGAGAGGGTGTTTATAAGAACCGGGAGCGACGCTTACATCGGCCACCAAGTCGAAAGAGCGCTGTTTAATTCGGCGCGCGTGATTATTGCAAATGAATTAAATGAAATCGGCTTGAATAATTACGGCAAATCAGCGCGGTATTCGTTAAATGATTGTGCCATGTTGCCTCGGTCGGCGGGAATTGTTTATTTACGGCATTAATCTTGTCAAGTGAACCGACCGACGATGTCCATGCAAATTTTTGTCACCTCATCTGATTATTACCGAAACCGTTCCACAACGACCGGTAATTCTCAATTTATTTATAAGCGAAAATCAGTTTATCCGCTCGCGAAAACTGTCGAAATGTTTTCGCCGCAGCTATCGCAAAGAGTCCGCACTCATTTCGGCGCGAAAATGATTTGTTTCTGCAATTGGCAAGCTTGAAACGATGCGTGGAATAATGCACGGATAATAATCGTACAGGTCTCTATTGTATATTGTATACTCGCAAATTTCAGCGCGCATTCGGACGTGTATTAATATAATTATTATGTTAGAATGTGATGCTAATTAACGTAATTGTTACGTTAATTATCGATGTTAGAAATGGGTCGATTGTACTTCTTGAATTTCTTTGAATAATTTATTGCGTGAAATGTTATCATTAATAACGAATAAGTTCTCTTCGAACAAAATTATATTCGAGAATTATAATATTATATTATAACATTATATTATAACATTATATTATAACATTATTATATATATCGTTATAACATACCGAATAAATTATTCGAATATAATTGTGCTCGATTAAAATTTCGCATAAATTCTTCGAATACGATGTTATTCGACGAATATTCGGAATGAAATCTTGGAATAAAATTGTTCTCGTTGCTCGCACAAAACACACTGAACGCATGCGTTCGATAACGAATTCCACCGAGACAGTAGATTATTTATCGGCTCGCTTGTAAGAAGTAAAATGGAAATCGCCGGCTCGCTCGGCGAAGTTTTCGTGAAACCATATGCGTCGGTTATTCCGGATTCAGATTCATCTGGTGCCGGGCGGAGCGTTTGAAATTTTCAGCTTCCATTTCGCAACAAACAAAACCCGGCTTGTTGCATCGCCGCTGCGGATTTCGCCGCGCAAAACAACACTTTCGTTGAATTATTAATAGGTTAACGTTAATACCTTGTTATGGCTTCATTGGGAATGTAAAATCCTCGGAGGGCGAGCTGTTATCGGAGGCAAGGGCGAGCTCCATCGACGGGAAATATTACAGTTAATGAGAAGCAGCGGGCGCCCTAAGTTTTACTTTCGCGGTCTCGTAAACGCGCGCGCGCGCGCGCTCACAACTTGCGAAACGTCGGTTGGATTATTCCGGAAAAGTTTCCGACCGTATGCAAGTATAATTCGCAGATAATGCTGCCTCTCATCGAACGGCTAAGCAAAGGCTA
>CM052157.1:6633135-6654361 GCA_028455555.1 Augochlorella aurata | reverse complement strand
TGGATCAAGATTGACACAGACACCGTCTTGCGAGGGTTAATGGCAGTTGCTTCGTATTCTACACAGCGCAAACCCCATCTCCACCGTGGGCAGGATTGGGTGAAGATCCAGCCTTCGCGCAGCATCGAAACAAAACGACCGGCAGACGCCGAACAAACAACCGACACAATCAATTACACGAGCTTTCTTTCGGAGCTCGGCCGGCTCCTCAGTTTATCGAACTGCGGAAGCAGTCTGCGGCCCCGTTTCTCGGCCAAACGGCTCGTCTTTCGAATCCCACCGCTCTCTTACCGGCTATCTTGTATCCCGCCAGGAAAACCAACGGTTCCGAACTGTTTCGAAGCATTTGGAACGGCTTGGAACTGTTTGGGGCGGTTTGGAACGGTTCGGAACGGTTCGGAACCGTTCGAGAGGATCGCCGCTCGGCTGTTCCTACTATCGTTAGACAGGGCTCGCTGTTTCTCCAAGAAACAGTTCCCCCGTTTCGTGTTTTGCCTTTATTTTTATTTTCATTCCGACCGATGCTTGGCTCTGTGCTCGCTGGCACGACTCGCACGGCGTCGCGGTTTCGTTTGACTGCGTTTTACGAGGCGGACACATTGTTGCTGGGAAGAAAAGTTCGGGTATTCTTCGGAGGGAGGAGCGAACGTTGTTCCGGCGTCGCCGGATTTTGCCGCGAACGGTTGTTCGATGCTGTTAGGGTCTTCGGTTTCTGTTCGAACGGCATAAAAACTCGCGAATCGGCGTTTCGGAACAATGGCGATCCGAACGCGGAACGGAGCCAGATGAAAATTATTTGTTAAAGCGCTGCTAGTTGGAAGAACGGTACTCGAAAATTCTGTGGAGCGTGTCCGCGTCGGACCTACCCAGCTCTTCTGAATTCGTAACAAGTCCGGGTAGAATCGAGAATTTTAATGAATACAGAATTTTAATGAATACAGAACGTCAGATATGAAAATTAAAATAGTTCCACGCGCGGGAAGATGCAAATTCGGGAACGGGATTAGCCGACCTTGCGAATTCGAATTATTATTTCAGAAATCGAATCTTCCCTTCGAGTTTCCACGCTTTTTAATTGTTGCGCGCTCCTTGGAATTCGGATTCGCACGTTGCCAACGGAACGGCCTTTTCGTATATAATTACATTTTTTACTTTAATTATACATTTATAAATTTCTTTGTAGTCTTATTAGCCTTTCTGTTGCTCTTAACGTAACAGTAATTATACGATTGGTGAAAATTGAGTAATATAATTGAGCGATATTAACAGCCCAGGTCAAAATTGACCCAACCACCGCTTCACTTAAAGCACCGTCTCTCGAAATTCCTAAAAATCGAATTCAAACATCGCGCGACCCGCGACAGAATGTCGAACCTAAATCACGTCACCTTTATCTGTTACAGGTAAGACCATTCGCTACCATTGGCCGCGGGAATAGCCGGAGAACCGTTCTGACAAGTAAGTCGCAATCACAGTTTAACAGGTTCGGATCAGCTTCGAAGAGTAGTAAAACTCGGAGCGAGCGATTACGATCGGCTCGAGCGGAGTGCCATTTGTCAGCACATTAGGTCGCCGGTAAAACGGGTGCACGTAGGTAAAGCATCAGCCAGCGGAGCAGGTTTTTCCGCCGGTATTAACGACGCTCGTTAACCGGAGCCCCGAACGAAACGAAGTTTGTCCCGCGGTCGAACGGCCGAAGTTCGCGGCGGACCATTCCTCTTCGGGTTCGACGATCATCGGGGCAGACGTGGCACGTGTTGCCGTCGGTGGGCGCGGGGGAAAAACAGGAGAGCCGGCCAGGAAAAACCGTTTAAAGATCGGCGGCCGGGGTCAGGTGAAGCCGGAAAGTTAACAGTCACGAGTTCGGGCATTAGCGCCGGCGCAGCGCGGCTGAACGGTTTGCGGGGAAGCCTGAAAACCTAAAATTTAGCAGGTGCCGGTCCACGGCTATTACCATGCTAATGAGTGGTCCGCTGAGCGGCTCCCCTTCGGACAAAGGAGGCCGGGATCGACGGGATGAAGAGGGAGAGAGACCGCGGACCCGTGGCCGGACCCTAAGACAACACCGTCCACTTTATTCCCGCGAGCCAGCCACGTTCAAACGTAATCCGAAAACATCGAGCGGACGCGAGTTCATTATCCGGGCACGTTAATAGCGGACCGTCCTCTCGCCGAACAGGCTGCCCGGCCCGAATTTCTCAGCTTAGCTTTCAAACGGCTGCAGCGGCTCGAATGTCGCGCGGCTTGCCTCCCCGGCCTCGCAATTCAGACCTGACCTCGTCCGCGTCTCCAGTTTCCCGAGAGCCGTCCGCCGACCGGACTTCCACGCCGCGTCGCCACGAACCCCGTGCTCTATCAAGCGCTAATATTCCACCGAGCGACACTTCGGCCGCTCGATCCTCCTATTTGCATAATTTCGAGCACCGGATTCGCACCGACACTTCTCCGGCCCAGGCAACTGGCGGATATAAATCTCTCGCGGTTTTTGTACGACTCGCCGAATTAGAATCTGAAGATCGTGTCCAGCCACCTTTCGTCCATTGCTTCGAGCACTGCCCGGAGAACGATGAGTCCACTTCTACAGGCGTCTCTGCCTGCCAGCTTTTTCACGCGATTCGTTCGCCGATGCTCGAGGGCCTGTTCTGGACGAGAATGCGATTTCTCGGACTTGTCGGTGTCGATTATTTTCTACGGAATTGTCGGACCTTTTGTTCGCGGGTTTTGGTACATGACATTTATGTTAAAAGAACGCTGTTTTAACAAAAATAATTAATATTATTATATTTGAAATTATGAAGTAACTTTTTGAAACAAATTTTTAAAACAATTTTTAAGGATTCCTACGTGGTGCAAGCTGATTTATCAGCTATCGGTAGATTTATTTTTATAATATTCCAGTAGCAAAACATTCTATTCCCAAATAATTCCTAAACCTGTTTAAAAATTATCTAAACAATACAATGATTAGATAACAGAACGTCTGTACACCAGAATATTGTAAAAATAAATATTCGGATAAGCGAGTCTCTACAGTATCCCCTGGTTCCTCCAACAACTCTGACTCACAAATGACTTCCGCTTTCTATCAGTCATTCACAATGCTTCTCCTTCCTACTTACTTTATTCGCCTTTTTATATTATGTATTTTCAACCCTTATCAATTTAATAAAAGCAGAAACTCGTTCCCCCAGTGACTCAGGATGGCTAGATACGAACAATACATTCCACCCACGTCAATCGGAAGTTATTTATGACTTAACCTAACACATACGCAGAAAGATCGCCGATCCGGTGATCATACCGATACCGGTCGACTACGTTATCCAGTCCTGTCCCGGCGAAGAAGGCCTGACACAGTTTCCGCAGGTCGTAGCATCGATTAGAAGACAGTCGGTACACGGTCTAATATTTGCCTCGTAGCGTGCGATTTACAAAGCCGATTTTCGGATCTGTCTTTGCCAGAGGGAAGTTTAATATTTACCTCAGATCGCTGTCCGAACTAACGACGGGAAAACAGTGCGGAAGAGGCGTCCGTTGATTCCCGTAGGTTTACAAATGTCGTGGAACAGGTAGGACAGCGAAAGAATGTACAGAGGAGGAAAAAGTTGAAGGGAGAAGCAAATGATATAAATTACAGCCAATCCCGGGGATTAAAGTATCCAAAGAACAGTCGCATTTGTTCATGGACCGAAGCGCGCTGGTCGTCGGATCGAGTACGAAGTGCCTCTGTTTAAACAAGGGATTCACCCCATCTCGTACTCCAGTCTGACAGATCCACTGAGAGTTCCAATCTCTCTCCCTCTCTCTCGCTCTCGCTGTCTTCCTTTCTCTCTGCTCTCTCCTCTCTTTCTCTCTACTCTCTTCCCTTTCTCTCTCCTCTCTTCTCTTTCTCTCTCTCTTCTCTCTTCTCTCTCTCTCTACCCTCTTCTCTCTCTCTCTTCTCTTTTCTCTCTCTCTTCCTTTTTCTCCCTCTCTCACTCTGCTTCCCCTTCCGTTCTCCCCCTCCCGCGCCCTCTTTGTTCCTTTTGCCTCCGTCAGTTTGAAATTTTCTTATTCGCGTCCTCTATCCGCACTCTGGAATTAGAAACGGCTGAAACGGCGCCGTATCGCCGCGATTATTTCCCGATCGGACGTCATAGAACGCCGCTTCGACTGTTGCGGAATCCTCTAAGAGGTTTCCCGATCTTCCGGATGGAGTTCGTATTGCGGATTCCCGTTGTATCTCTACGCAAAATTATTCACGTGGTCGAGTCGGGTGCGGTAGAACCTTGATTGTCCGAATTCGGGAGTTGAGACTGTAACCGAATAAAATTGAGGAGACTGTTTCAGATTTTACACAAGCAGTGTAACGCTGCATATAATTATTCCTCTTTATCTGTATTATTTTGTCTAGAAATGAAGGTGACCTTTAACATTTTAAATTGAACGATAAATGGAATAATAATAATGGAATAATAGAACCTTCAAGGTCACGCAAGGTCGAATAAAAGCATCTATGTATATGCAAAGAAATAATATTGAATATTCACTATAGCCTCGACTCGAGAATATATTCAATATTTATTTTGTACATGATTGCTCCATTTGACCTTGACATAACCTCGACGATCATTATGTCACACGAATGAGCGATACACAAAAATAATAGACAATGGTGAAGCAAAATAAAAAATAATATACAAAAATACATACGCTTAGAAAGAATGAAGGTCACCTCGATTTCTAAGCAAAATAACGCAGACGAGGAATAATTACACACACCATTACGTCGCTCGCAAGAACGGTACGAATTACACAGAGTAGCGTACATATCCGTCGTCGTTCGTCGTCTCCGAGATACATTCTGACGAACGAGACGATAAGTAAGCAGAGAAATAGTGTTTACATTAATTGCGCCTGGTCCGATTTGGAAAATGAGATGCGCTGACTGGCACAATGGTCGTCCACCCACTCCCGGCAAACCGGAACGTCATCAGGCCGGAGTGATAGCGAGTGGGTGGACAGATTCCACGACCAAAAAGCGGGGAACGCGAGCGCGAAGCAATTTTTCAGATGAAATTCTTTTCTCCTTCTCCCGCGGCCGTCCTTTATTCGATGTTTTGTCGGCGGCAGGGCTCCGCGAGCAACATTAGGTTATTGCAGTCTGAAACATAGCGTAATCCTGACCGGCCGACCTCGCGACAGACGACCAGCCAAGTCGGAACTTATGTAAAATAACCCGGGACCCGAATGATGAATCTCCTTCGTCCTGGCAGCGGATTCCGCGGCCGTGAAAACAACCGCGCGAGCGAAGCGCGCGGCCCCGCGAGTTCGCTTCCTTCAATTATTTTAGCGGTGATTCGAGCTTTCAGGTTATAGCCTAGCAGGTCGTTGAATTCAATGTACGCCAGTTAGAATATTGTTCAGTGAAAGATGTATGATTTCTTCTTCAGAAATTTGCCTTTGCAAGCTTTCATATTCTGGTTCAGAGAAAAGTTAACGCTGACGAACTTTTGTTGGAAATATTATTATTATATTAAATATTAATATCATTACTGTAAATAATAATATAAACGATAAATTATAAAATTATTAATAACTTTTAGCAATTATTTAAGCTTCGACATAAAAAAGCCCGAGGCTTGCAACTCTTTATAATTCGTTTAAAACTGCTCTGTTAATTAATTTCATTTCAATGGAAAATATTTCTAAAGACAGGAGCGTCTGAAAAATCGAAACACGGCGCATTAAATATTTACGGTATTGAACGATGCCTGCGGCGAAGATTGGCTTAAAGGCACAGAAATTGGGACGCCGGTACTTGATAAAATTGCGCCGAGTCGATTGAAAACCGAGGCGCGGTAAGAAACTCGCTGGAGGAATAGCGATCATTTGTTTCGCGGCGCAAGGGAAAGATATTCAATTTTTGCAGCTCGCTCGAACCGGCGGATCCATTCGAAAGTTTAAAACGGTTGCAGAAGTTCGTCGGAGAGGGTAGCCGGTTCGTTTTTGCGGCAGCTAGCCGGCTTTTGTCAAAAAGTTCTTAAAACGTAGCCCGGACTCGCCGGGAACGCGTCCCCGTTGTCTTTGTCCGTTGTTCTAGCACGCGCGGCACGCGCGCGTTTTTCTATTTAGACGCGTCGATCCGCGGAGCCATCGTCGAACAATAATCAAATCGTCCTGCAGCCGGAATGAACTGCGACGTTTTCCACTGTTGCAACAAAGCCCCGGCCACTGTGCGCGCACAGCTCGCGGCCCGAACGACGGCCAATACATTTATCCCGTTCGGCGCACAATCGGCCGTTTAACGCTGCGAAAATGAACATCCCCCTGGCCATTTTGCTTTTTCATTAAGTCGGCAGCTCGTGGAAACGGATAAGCCAACCTAAAAAGGAAACTGTAATGGCCCCCGTTGACAATGCCCCGCCACTTTTCCTCATTTATTCGACGCTGCAGAATCTATTAGCGGGGTCTCTGTAGTTTTCGCTACAAAGCGCGCTTCGATTTTTCGGAGAAACCTGTTCTTCTCTAATTAATTCCTCCCGGGCCGTTCGATTGTTCGAGTGAAAACGTACTCCGCGTTTTACGGTTCCGATTGATGCGACGGTGGCAATTGTTTAATCATTCGCGTTCGCAGAGTCGACGAGTCGAAAATTATAAAAATTAGTTGTGGAGATAGCGTTAAGTATAGTGCTTCTATTTATCATTTTAAATTTCTATATGTTTACGCGAACATTTTGAGTTATTACGTAAAATTTTATAAATAATTGCATCGATGCAAATTTTATGAAACTAAATTCGAAGGAGTTAGTTTATTTAAATGAAATTTTATAAATAGTCGTGTCGAACTTGTAAATAAAATTCGATAAGAGATGCTATTCGTACAGGTTACTATTTTAACCCTTTCGATAAGAGGCTGACTTATGGCTGCGCGACTTCATAAACTTGGGCGGCGGCAAAGCGAAAATGGCTTCTTCAGATTCGCCTTGATAACGATGCGCGCCTGTATGCAGCAAAAACGAGAAAGGGATTTCCTCTTTCCCTGGTGGTGGGAAACTGCCCAACATGGTTTCATCCAATTACCATTTCTTTAAGTAACTGCGTCAATTAACTCCCATGGCATACAACTACACCTGTAAGCAATTATAAATCCTTATCTCGAAGCTATAAATTGTGGCACTGTCCCAAGAATGAACATTCGAAGTGATGCGACGATATGCTTAGAAGAGCAACAAATATATCGTCAAGGAAAGAATGGTGGACGGACACCTGGGTTCCCAGTAGCATAAGGGTTAACCATTTCTACATTGTGTCAATACGTGGTAGTGACGAGAGACGCATTATTCATTGGTATTGTAAGCTAAACGTGTTTAACCCTTTGCACTCGAAGCCACTTTAACCGTAAATCTAAAATAGTTTTTCTCACTTATAGTATTTCCATTTTATACGAAAAAGTGCATTTTATGCTTGTGAAATTAAGTCTTGTATAATGTAAAAATATATGTAATATATATATTGTATAATATAATATAAAAATTATCTTTGAATGTGATATAACAATTTTCGCAGTAATATATATAATGTATAATATAATATAAAAATTATCTTTGAATGTGATATAATAATTTTCGCGGTGCCTCGGAGTCGCCACTCGAGTGAAAATTGTTAGCTTGTAGTATTTGCGAAAAATGTGATCCACCATGAACTTTGTACGATTTATAACGCAACGGATGTAATATAAAATTATATGTGTAGAAGGGTGCCACGCATGTGTTACTCTAACTGGAAAAAATACTTTTTATTAATAACGATTTACGTAAATGCGACAGACTCGAATATATAGTAAAAGACAGAATGCGTTCATATAAATTAAATAACACGAAGATTAACGTGAGAAGTAAATATTTTAAAGTAGACATTTCTGCCATGTATTTTAATAACGTAATGAATAACGATTTACGCTCATGCACCGGAATATAAAAGACAAAATGCATTAACGCAAATTAAATAACACGAAGTTTAACGTGAGAAACGCGCGGAGATTTAAATCAATAAATTAAAACGTGATCCCTCAAAATAATACAGAAAGATAGATATTTATTCCCTGTGTCATAATAACATGATTAATTACGATTTACGCGCACGCGACAGACTCGAATATACTGTAAAAAGACAATCAATAAATTAAAGTGGACTCCCTCGAAATACTATAAAAATAAAATATAAATATTTCTCGTAATTATTTTTTATCATTTTAGCCGCCATCGAGAGGGGGTTGACACGCGTACATCTTGAATTGGTTAATTCAACGTCTTCCATAGTTATTAATTCTAGAATAGTTTCCACAATTTCGTGCATAGGTCGCAAAATATGGTTGCATCGCTTCGCGAGAATTTTCTGGCATACGTATCCGATATCATGGCTTCGCGCTAACTTCGATGCAATTTCAATTTCACCCGGCTTAACCCAGAACACTGCTCATTGTAACAACCCGCACCCCGATTCTCACATTACAGACTATTGCCCCACAATTCCCGCTCTCCGACCGCAACCCTTATCATCTCCCGCAAGATCTCGAAAGCTCCGAAGCTGCCCGCCGACTGAAATAATTAGAGCAATCAGCGGCGAGACTGGTTCGCATGCTTTAAAAAATATCTAGAGCCTTTTCACACGTGCCGGATCAAATTAACCGGCGTCGGATGCCCGGTGAATGAGAACAGCTGAATAAGAAAGCGTGGGAGCATTCGCAGGTTTTTTCGATGGTTCAACCCTGGAGCACCCTGTATACCATAATAGAGAAGTGATGTCAACGTACGAACGACGGACTCGGGTTCAAAAAGTTCAAATAAATAATCACTGGTTTCCCTCCGTTCTGTTTTTCCGTCATCTTGGCACGTTTTACGAATTAACATATTCTTACGTAGAACGATTTATTTTACTGGATATTGATATTTGCAAATAAACAAATAGTCGATTCAATTTAAATCTAGAACTTTGATACATCTTATACAGTAAATACATGTCATATATACTTATATAAATGATATTTATTATATAATTAATTGCAATAAATGTAATATAAAGTAGATAGAATAAAATATATATAGTAGAATAAATTAAAATATAATAAAATATATAATAAATTACATAAATTTTATACATATCATTTATACATATTATGTATACATATCATGCTAACGACTACAATAAATTACTCTTGTTAATAGATTATTTATTTTGTTCTCCTCAAAGTACTCGTTAACCTTTATTGCAAGCATTTCTTTGTTAAATTATTGTGAACGTCCCAAAAATCGGTGCGACCATTAGGGTGAACACCCTGTATACGTTAATTATGCTCGAAAATAAACAAAAGGCTCGATAATTGGCTACCCCACAGTAATTGGCTCCACTACCCTACTCTTTCTCAAGAAGCAACGCCCGACTCCGTTCTCGTCGGCTCCGCTCGGTACCGCTCGGCTCCGCTCGGCTCAGATCGTCGCGGCCAGCAGAGATCGTAAGCACACATTCGCAAAATCGGCTCGCGGCTAATTATCGCGTCTCTTCCGTGGTAAAGTTCAGCCGGGCTCCTCGCGGGACACAACAATGGCGGCCGATACGGTTTCCGGCGCATCCTCCCGCGGCCCCAAGAAGGCGAATGGAATTACGGCGTGAGAAACAACGTTCCAGCCGGCATTATCGCCGCGTCCCGCGTATAAATAAACACCGGAAACGCATTATGAAACGGGCCCACGTAGGCGTCATTAAATCATTACTCGCCGCGGGATTACCGGCCCGCGGACGCGTCCCCTCCCGAACCCCTTCTCGCGCCGCGTCTTTTTCCCAGGTAATCCCTTTTAAAGTGGTAATGTTTGCTTGTTCTCTCTCCGGCCCGTTGTACGTCAGGATTCCCCGCGTACGTGTTTGCGTTGCCTGAATCGAGGATGCTTTGGGGTAAAATAGGAAATAACGTTTTTAATGGAAGCTCGTTTGCGCCGGACGGCCTGACGCGGATCGCTTCGGAAGCCGAATTAATGCTCGGCCCCGCGACCGCTCTCTTTGTTTTCAGAGACGATGCGCGAATTAAGGCTGGGCATCGTTTGACCTTTTCTTTTCAACCGTGGTTTCCACGTCGAATCGCAGAGAGAAGGTCTGCTAATGTTTCGGAATCTATGGAGGGCCTCGTGACTGTGAACTAATTGACCAGCAACGCGGTTAATCGTCTCTTAGCACTAGAATTTTTCTTTTACAGTTATTGATGTTATAAAAATATTCCCAGGAGAAATTGTTAGGAACACTTCTTCGTTCAAGTATACATTATAGTATATATTAATAATTAGTATATAGTATATATAAAAAATGGCACTGTTATAAAAAAATATACAAAGTGGTCCACGCAACTTCTACAACTTCCAAAATATGCGTTGGGCAACAAATTTTTTCAATAAAAATATTGTGTGGTTTAAAAGCGCATAGTACATAGTGCACTTATTTTTTTATAGTCATTTCGGAGATATGAAGGAAAAATAAAAATAATTAAAAATAAATGAATATAAGGACAATACTTTTTCACTCAGAATTCGATATTCTTCCATATTCTAATATGAAAAATATCGTATAGTATTTAATTGGACCACCCGGTAGGTATAATACATTAGGCGCGTTTAGGGCTCGCTGGTTCTACTGTTAGAAACGGTTTACTGATTTTTCACGTTGCCGATTACTGTAAATATTCAGTCGATGTTAATTAAGAGTTGCATCGATGCAGATTAATGATCCGCGAAGCAAGCCGGAGAATATCTCATTGGATAAAGTGCAGTAAAAGCTGGTTTGCACGATCAATTGGACGAGACTGTCGGAATGAGAAAGATTGACGCGCGGATACTAGAGGCTCGCCATCTTCCTTCTTTTCTTTTAGTTAAAGGTTTTATCGCATATCAACTGCACGGCTCTTGGCAAGCTGCGGATCTTTATGCATTTATGAGAAAAATGAGTAACCGTTATATCAAATAGTGGAAACATTGGAACGATCGAGGAATATCGACGCGTTGCCTGCAGCTTGTTAACATGATTAAAGACGGAATTAAGTGTCTTTGTATCTCTTCTCCCTTATAATACATTTTTCTTTTGCACAATTTATCAATTAATTTATTCTGCATATTTAATTAATCCTTTGCACTCGAAGCCATTTTAACTATAAATTCGAAATACTTTTGGATGACCTACTATTATATATATATTTCCACTGTGCATGACTTGCTAGGACAATTCATGTATATAAAATTGAGTCTATACATACAAGTAGATAAACAAATTTAACAATGTAAAAATTTGTTTAGAACATCGTATAATCGTCTTAAGTGGTGCCTCGGAGTCACCATTCGAGTGCAAAGGGTTAATAAGTAGACATCGACTTCGAGTTCCTCGAATTTTGCACTCACAATTCGCATTTACAACAGAAATAAAAAATAAAACAGTGCAAACATCTAGAGAATACAACGAATTCTGTTGCTCCGACGTATTATAATTAGTGCAATGTTCATTTCGCACGAAGTATCGCAGTCGAATCGCATTCATCCGAACAAGTTTCTCGCTCGAATGGAACCGATGCAATCGCCGCGGACCGTTGCAATTATTCCGTCTTCGGGCGACTGATCAAAAAATTAGTCTGCTATGAATGAGTTAGCAGTGACCGTTTAATAGAAGCTGATTCGGAGCCGTGCCGCGACTGTTATCGGGGGAGACAGGTGTTCCGAGAATTGCCGGCTGTTATTTCTCTCCGAGTCCGGCCGCTTGTTGAGTGCATCGGAGACGAGAGCGGGAGGCGTTCGCCGGGAACGAAATTCAGGGAAGTCTAGAGCAGCCCCAAGAAATGGTAGAGGCATCGCCGCGAATATTAAGCGGAGGAAGTTCATTCGCCGCGGAGGTTTTTTCGGAAGTAGGAACGGCGAATCGTGAACGGGGAAATTCATAAATTCTGTACTCGATGGTGCACGGGACTCTATTAACTGATTTCGAGATAGTATTAAGATTCGT
The DNA here is from genome assembly GCA_028455555.1 of Augochlorella aurata. Taxonomy (NCBI): domain Eukaryota; kingdom Metazoa; phylum Arthropoda; class Insecta; order Hymenoptera; family Halictidae; genus Augochlorella; species Augochlorella aurata. Next base: position 6,642,349 of record CM052157.1, on the reverse strand, counting down.
TTGGCTACGATTTTACGGCTGAGGGTCTCGTTATTCGGATTACGTTATTGGGTAATCGAGGTTTATTTAATCAAGGTGCTCTAATTTTATAATAGTTTTATAATAATAGACGGTACGGAATTGGATCATGACTAGACTGCGGATCTTTATGCAAAATATTAAATATTAAATAATTTTAAGAACATCTACGTATTATTTTGAAACTATGAAAGAAAGAAAATATGAAAATTAATGAGGGCGATTTTTATTTAATATTTTACTGCTTTAAATTTTATCTACCCATTTCTGACGACCACATAAAGAACATTAAATTAATTTTGTGAATATAATTATTCAAAATTATGCTATGAATTTATTTATTATTTGTATTTAATTGTGTTTTAAATTTGCAGTTTCTCTTCAACGAGATATTTAAAAAATCGCGCTATTTTAGTGAAGCGTTTTATTCTTTAAAGTATGGCATCCGGCTGTAAAAATTGTATTAATGTCTCCATTGGCGCGGTTATTGAACAATTCCTAGAAAATTGAGAACCATTGCAGCGTAATAACGCGATAATCATTTTCGCCAACCTCTCGAAAAATATTTTCCTTCGCATAATTTTTTGCTCAGCTTCCTCTTCGCGTTACCTTCTCTTGCAGGCAAGGGTTTTTTCCGCGCACAAACGAACGAGACGAATGGAGCGAAATAGCATGAAATATAATAGTTTGTGGAACAATTACGGAAGATGTTAACCAAAGAAATGCGGAATACAGAGTGAAAATTTTCCGCGCGCAATTTCAGCGTCACAGCAACTGGTTCGCGGCTTTAATTACCACTAAAGAGCAGTTTTTCGGAAAAAATCTACACCGGCGCCGCGGCGGCGATACCTCGAATAAATAACAGACAGAGCCGTGCTCAATATTTTCGACTAATTGTTTTCAAATGGAACGCAAACCGTCGCGTTTCCACGTCGACGGCGTCCCCGGCGCGCATCGATCGAACGAATTTTTCTTTGCCGGACGATTCGTTAATTCCATGTTTCTTTTTTGCCGGCCGGTCGACAAAAGCGTCGGCGGGAATTATTTTATGGAGCTTTGTCTCTCGCGGAGCTTCCGCTGAAAGCGTCACGGTGAAATTTCATAAGAAGACCCGGGGAGTTTGCTCCAATTAAAATTCTTGATTTCGTCAAGGATAATTTTCGTCATTACCGCTAACAAGCTGAAATCACATTGGCGTAGGCGTCGCCGGCCTTTGAGAAACCGGCCGAAACTTTCGTCAACGTTATCGCCCGACGTCGGACGGCTACGGTCTTAATGACGAAGGTCAAAGTCAAAGATGATTGCCGCTGAAACGGGGGAAAACGAGTGCGCGCCGTTTCGCCGTAGCCCGGCGAACTTTTAAGCGACGCTAATTTTATGAAACTCCCGAAATTTCGGAAAAACTCGTGGCCCCGCGCTCTTATCGGCGTTGCAAATCTCTGCCGGCTACCGTCGTTCCCGACGATCCTGAAAATTCGAATCTTATCGCTCTTTTACTACGTTAATCTAATTTGTAATTTATCAGAGGACGCGCATTCTTTACATCGTAATTTTAATTTAATTATATCGTAATTTGCAATTGATCTGATCGAATTCATTCGTAATTAATGTAACTGAAGCATGGATTACTTTGTAATTGAATTGAATGCCGATCTAAATTACAAATTACAGTATTTTACTAAAATATAATATAACTGAGAATTCTAATATAACTTAATTATAGCAATGTAATTGTATTAGAATATAATTGCATTATAATGCAATTGAATTCTACTGTACAATAATAATAATATAATAATATAATCGCATTATAATGCAACTGAATTCTACTGTATAATAATAATAATATACTAATATAATTGTATTATAATGCAATTGAATTCTATTATATTCTACCGTAATAATTATACTGTAATTCTAAGATGACGATATTGATAATTATGGTACACTTCGAGGATAAAAAATTAGAAATTTGCATCACTGCAGTCTTATAATAAATACTATTAATTTTGCATAAAATAAACTAAGTTTGGAACCAGGGAACTAGGATAAAGAGAGCTGCGGCGTGGTGGCGACAGAAAATTCGGCTCTCCCTCCGGTTGTCGCGGGAACAATGAAAAAGGGAAGGCAAACTTGTCCAGCATTAAAAAATGGCGTCGATCGCTCCGGATTACGCGACAAAGCTCCGGCGTACACAACAGCCGGCCAAATGAATATTAATACCCGCAACTGTATCCGTGTCTTAAACAGCCTCGTCGGCGAGCTACCCGCGTCGTCTTAATCTTCCGCGAGTTCCCGTTGCCGCCGACGCGGCGACATTAATATTAATATATTACGAAAAGTGGCATATTCGCCTAATGCGTCAACCATTTACATGGGGAGGGGGGCGGTGCCGGGCATGCCGGGGGCACAAATAAATTTTCCAAGTTTCAACGAAATTTTACTGGCGTCGAGGCAGCCGTGGGGATCGAGTTGCGAACTGCGAGTTCTCGGAAACACTGGGATCCCCGTTGCCGGCGAATCCACGTCGAAAATTGGCGGACATTGTTTTTGGAATTCCTTTGGAATGAAATACGACGCCGTGCCGGCGAATTTAACGCTAGATTCACGGGACCGAGTGACGGGTCACGAATTTTTGAATTCGCGATCATTCAGATCGCAGAGATACTGTGGGGATGTAATTTATTAGAATAAAAGAGAAATGTGGATATAAAAATGATATTACGGAATGATGACTTAAATTGATACTAATTTTGTGTAAATTATATTATGTGTAATTTTGAGCGAAATTCCTTATCTTGGAGTGGAAGACTTGGCGATTTTATTTCATTATGTATCGACGATATTGTATTTATAGAAGTCGATTTACTTAATTATTAATATTAAGTCGTGAACAATTTCAAGTCCCACAAAATGGTGACTTAAACTCATCCTAATTTTGTACAAACTATATCATGTATAATTTTGAGCAAAATTCCTCATCTTGAAGCAGAGATGCTAGCGATTTTACTTCATCAAGTACTAGATGTATTATATTTCTAAAAATCGATCCACTTAATTATTAATATTAAGCCACGAACAATTTCAACTCCCACAAAATGATGACTTAAACTTGCCCTAACTTTGCACAAACTATATCATACATCATTGTGAACAAAATCCCTGATGTGTACATCAAAGTTCCCGCCGCATTTATATAAAATCTGATGCACTCGATCGCTAACACGACGAACAAATTCGACGAATAAATGAACAAATTCGAAAGCAACGCGACGACGACTTCAACATCGAAATTCCGAACAAAATTCCAGACGTTCAAACGAAGTTCTTGCATCCCCCCTCCCCTCGGACGTATCAATTCCCCAAGAAGCAACGTACTTAATCGCGAGTATTATTTCCTAAACAGCTTTAAGCGGCACGTTTTTTACGGTCTCGGTTGATCAGATCCCGCCACGGAATCTTTCCTCAAGCCAATCCAGCCGATCATTAATACGACATCCGTTAGCTTCTGTCTTCCCGTCGCCGAACGTCCGAGAGCTCGCGCTAACAAAAGAATAACCGGCAGCGAATTACGCGGCAAAACAGCGGCGTCGTGATCGCGCGTCGGCCGCGGCGCGCAAAAACCCTCGGCTCGATCCGCTCGAAAAACGATGGAAGAAGGCTCGAACGTGTCAGGTGTTGTCCATCAGAGTGCCGGGTCATTCGACACAGTCTGGTACGCGTCGAAGCCGAGCAGGCCGCGTGAGAAGACTGGTTTCCGCCGTGAGCCGATCCGGCCTCCTAATCCGGAAAGAGGTTCTCGGAGGTATTTCCAGCGATCCGCCAACGATCTGGCCAACGATCATAGCTGCTAGATCTTCGAAACGTCTTAATGGGCCGACATTCCTGCGGAATTTCTGTTGCGCCGCGCACGGATTCGTTCGCGGGCGAGACAAAAAGGGGGACGAACGCCGAGGGAGTGTCGTTAAAGGCAGCCGTGTTTGCCGGCGAAACGGTAATTATTCCAAGGGAGGATTCTTCCGCCGGACCAGGCCGCGCTCCTGTTTTTCATCGGGCTACCTGCACGCCGGAAGCTTTATGCATTTCTCTATTAACCCTTTCGCCGCGCCCCGGCCTGGCCAAAAACCGTAGCCGGCGCGCGGCAAAATTTAATTATCTAGTTAGAATGTTTCGCCGGCAGAACCTGCCCATAAATTCGACATTCTCGACTGTGGCCGGCACCGATGAAACTGTTTGCGGTTGAACGACTGTCAATTAATCGGCGCGCGTCGTTGTAACGACATAATTAGGCCGTTCGCGTGCGAATGGCGGTTCCCGGGAACGTTTCTGTTAACGAAGATCGAGGGCATTTTTCGCCTAGTTTTATCGCTGGCTTGACTTTAAACGGCCGGTTTAATCTTCCCGAATTATTTCACAAATGTTTAATGCTCGTTTAACGTGGCTTGAGCACTGGCGAACGCTATTGATAATTGGTTGTCGAGACATCACGTTTTACACCTGTCTAATGGAGTACCGAATACCGGAAGTCCGTTCCGTGGAATGTTTTTAACAAACGCTTTACGAGCTTTATTATCGGTAAACTGGTTCTCGATAAACCCAGCGATATTCCACTCGCCGGAAATGTTATTTTATTTAATATAAACGAAAATTTGTGCGAGATTCGAATTTCGAAATTTATTTAATATATCCGCATACATTCGGAGTTGTTCCCTTTTGTATTATCGAATCGATTGGATATAAATGTCGACTTCAAAAATACATTCGACAACTGAGAACACCAAATTGCAATTATCTCGTTTATTAATGACACACATATCAAACATTGAGTATAAGATTTTCGACTTATTTAAATTAATAATTAATTCTGAAGTCGTGGGATTAATCTATTGTTATACTATGTCAATTAATAAATCAAAGAATTTATTGTTACATAATTTCCGCATCTTGCGGTCTTCTTGGAAAATGTAGGTTTTGCATAATGATCTGCCGTCTGCTAACAATGTTTACGGGAGCATAAACCAGCGATAAGAAGAAACTCGATGCTTGTTAAAAATTCAATTTCGCTAACGTACGAGCAGCTGCGAAGATAATGAAAGCGTTCTTTATTTCCGGCATTTAAGAGCACACACAGATACGCGGGTACGGGACGATGGAAAGCAAATTTAACGATTGCATTTACGTTTCGAACAGATGACGTTCGCCGCGAAGTATTTCGAACGGAAATATCAAACGCCGTTTCTATCGGCCGCCATTATCTCGCGTTCAGGCGCAGCCCGCGCAGTTTCCTTTCCGCGAAACAGCAAAAAACCGTCTCGGAACGGACTCGCCGTCTTTAAGCCATCGCGCGGCCACTTTAGATTGGAACATCGAAGAAGTATGCACGCACGGCTGCAACGTTTCCTTCTCTCGGAACTGTCGTAATTAAAGCGATATCTTTATCGCGTGATAGTAGACGGGGCACAAGCGAAGGATACCTGATACCGGGAATAAAACTTTCCTCGTCAAACTGCGAGGGCGATTCCTCTTCCACCGGGTCGTGTAATTAAAGTCGCGGATTCCACGGCTTCTGCGTCCGCAGAAAATATAACTGCGGGATAGAACAAATAGTTTCGACTTATTCCGTCTGGTTCCGCTCAATTTCATTTTTTCCGCAATTCTTCCACGGCTTTCCCGCATTTTAATAAAGCCTTCCGGCTCGTCCAGAATATTTCCACGTTCGATCCTCGCCAGTTCCCCGTCGTCGTTTCGATTCTCGAAATAAGCTCATTTGCACAGCATCGTTTTTAAAGCGATTTGTACAAATGATTTTAACAGAATTTTATACAAATAATTTAGACGACATTTTATACAAGTAATTTAAACGACATTTTATACAAGTAATTTAAACGACATTTTATACGAGTAATTTAAACAACGTTTCATACAAATAATTTAAACAGGAATTTATGCAAATAATTTAAACAGCGGTCTATACAAATAATTTATAAACTGCGATAATCGATTCATCGTGGAGCAACGCGGTCGTCGGGCATTTTCGCGTTTGCAAAATTCAGAGAAGCTTAAAAACGAATCTCGCTAACAACGTTCAGCTTTATCGTCGTTGCGAATGATTTCACGGAAAAAGCGCGGCCGATTAGTATTATGTGCTCGCGACTGTAAATATCCACTCCCCGATTATTCAATGTATGATAAAACAATGCAGCTGTTTTTGAAGCGACCGAGCATCCGGTCCCCCGCGTTCTACCATGAATGCAGCGCAATCGCGATCCGATGTTTACCGTCGAAGACATTAAAACAAGCGAAAATCTGTTTATGTTCAAAAACGGCCGCCGTTTGTTCCGCGGCCGGCGCGATTTATCGAGCTCGTTATGCGCGCAGAATTGTTTCCGTGCGAACGCCAAAATTTTATCAATCGTACAAAGTGTTTAGCGAATTATGCGTCCCATTTCGAGCCCGGAGTCGAATACATTATTGTTTTTCGCGGCGTGCTGCGAATGGCGAAAACCGGTGCGCGCCTGTTATTCTATGAATTTAATTAAGCGCACTGCGAGCGATTCAACGCACCGCCGATGTATTGATTTCTGATATCGAAGCGAGAAGAAATAATGTTTCGCTGTCGAAACTTCCCAGTGACCGATGATATACTTTTGACGTTAAAACGCGTTTCAGTTATTGTTGAGGCTGCGATGCATTTATGGACGATATCGGGCAGAAACTCTGTTATCTCGGCCAATTTCATGGCTTTCAAACAATTAAGGAGCGTGTCAATTATTCGAGCATATTAAATAAATTATTAAGAATTCAGAAGTATATTTTTACCATTATTTACTTGGTTATATATATTTAGTACTATTTATATTATATAATTAATTATAATTATTAGCATATATATTATATAATCATATATACTTATTATCATTTATATTATATAGTTATCCATAAAATTAATTATATTTATTAGCATTTATATAATCATATACACTTATTATCATTTATATTATATAGTTATCCATAAAATTAATTGTATTTATTAGCATTTATATTATATAATCATATACACTTACTATCATTTATATTATATAGTCGTCCATATAATTAATTATATTTGTCAGCATATATATTATATACTCATATATACTTATTATCATTTATATTATATAGTTATCCATATAATTAATTATATTTATTAGCATTTATATAATCATATATACTTATTATCATTTATATTATATAGTTATCCATAAAATTAATTATATTTATTAGCATTTATATTATATAATCATATACACTTACTATCATTTATATTATATAGTCGTCCATATAATTAATTATATTTGTCAGCATATATATTATATAATCATATATACTTATTATCATTTATATTATATAGTTATCCATAAAATTAATTATATTTATTAGCATTTATATAATCATATACACTTATTATCATTTATATTATATAGTTATCCATAAAATTAATTGTATTTATTAGCATTTATATTATATAATCATATACACTTACTATCATTTATATTATATAGTCATCCATATAATTAATTACATTTGTCAGCATATATATTATATAATCATATATACTTATTATTATTTACATGATTGATTACGTAATACTAATCCAATTCTGAATAATCAGAATGTTGGAGTGTCCAAGCTGAAAGGACTCGAATCACGCGTCAGCAAGTCGGCGTCCCCTTAAATTCTCGGAGCGACTCCTAAGGCGACTTATTTAATTAATGGAGCAAGCGATTCACGGCCGTGGCGAGGATTAATCGGCGCCGCCGGTTAAAAAATCGGCGGAGAGAGAGAGAGCAGCAGCGGAGAAATCAGATATCGAGACGGTGGACTAAGGTCGTCGGAGACCGTTTTTATTCCCAGCGTTATCCGAGGAGCGAGTAAAGGGGCAACGGCCGCGCCGCGCTCCCTGGAAAAACTCCTTTCGAGAGTAATCGTCGTCATTAGAACGAGGTTTCCACGACCCGGTAATTATTCGTTACGCGCGTTACGCAAACTCGCTCGACACACAATTAATTGAACGGCCGGGCACGTCAAAATGGCGACTCGGAAGGCGATACAAAGGTTCCCTTCCACAAAGAGGGGGACGCCGCGCCGCACCGGCGAGATAGGCGGTTTCGTGTTGCGAGCACACGGCGAAATTCCACGATGAGAAATTACACCTGGACTCTCGAGGAAAGAGTCTCCGTCGAGGGACAACGTCGTTGCCGTGGTTAAGGCGTTCAGGCAATTAGTTTAGTTAGAATGTTTGTCCGGTAAGCCGAGCACATGCCTTCCTGATTCTGGCTTTTCGCGCGGATTTCCGTGGGAAAGAGGAATTTGTTGAAACAGTTCGCAATATAACGAAAGCAATAACGATGTAAAATAATCTATCGCGATATAAAAATAAGCAACAGCGATAAAAAAAATAAGCACCAACAATAACAGCGATTTTAAAAAACGATTTTCATAAAAATAAATATTTTGCGCTTCAATCTTTTTTACAGTATACGTTCACTTTTTTCATTTATGAATAATTTTTTTCTTGCGTGGAAAATATATTTACAAAATGAATTTTTTAAAATATATTCTATGAAAACAGATGTTCGAAATTTCATTTTAAAATTCGCCGAGTGTCGAAACGCTCGATTTCCATCGCGAAAATAGCAACTTTCGTAGCGGCGCCATAAATCAGCCGAGCTGTTAATTAGAATATGTATATTTATTTCTAGAAGAATTAAGTTGATCACAATCTGTGTAGATAGCGGGGCATAAATTCAAAGGTGGAATAGAGGGAAGACCGCCTTCTGCATCGATTTATCATGGCACTGTATTAGGTGGAGTAGCTATACTCCACCTTCTTGGGACTCTTTCAAGTAGTCTAGTAGAGGAACCCTCGTTAATATCAAGCCAGCAAATTAGTTTTTCGCTTCAGAAAGTTGTCTGTTGCATACAGAGTTGCTACGGAGCTAGTTAGGCAACTGGATCGCGTCACTTCACATAGTGACACCATTTTTCAGGCTAAGTTTTAATACGATATATTAACATTCGCATTCCCCCTTAATTGCTGATTCTATCATCCTTTGAATCATTTTACTACGCGCGATTCGCATCCCAGAGTTTATTACATTTATTATTTTTCGAGACCAAAAAATTTGAGAACGTAACTCGAACGCTCTAGAACATA
>CM052157.1:6621789-6633035 GCA_028455555.1 Augochlorella aurata | reverse complement strand
ATTAACCTTTGTTTAATTACCCAATCAATTAATTAATTTATATGTACGACTAAATACCCATTTTCAAACTAAATTACCCTCTCACCCCAGGCCACGCCCTTGTTAGCATACGATTTAACCACAGAATAATCGATGTTGATTCGACTTCAACCACAGAAAAGAGATCGACAAAGAAAAATCAAGAAATAAGTTCAGTCGATAACCAAATCCAGGATTCCCAAGATCGAAGCGAAGGAACGTTGAATTTTCGCGTGAAATCGGTTTCGGGGGTGCGCTACTTCATATACACCGTGCATACACGTGTTAAACCGGCGTCGATAGGGTGTAACGATAATGTCCTCGTCGGATCGGCGAGCTCACTGATCGAGGGTCCAGAGTGCGGCCTTCTAACGATCGTTTCGCAGGGATCTTCCCTCTAATCGTCGCCGACGTGTTCGACGCCGAGGGCCGAAAGAGACGGCGAGCGCCGGTTCGGGTCGGCCGGTAAACGATTGATATCGAACGAGAGCCCTCCGGGGATAGCTTTCCGAATTAATCGCCTCTAATTACGGGAAGTTCGAGTGTCGTATTAGCAATTAGTCGAAATTAATTAACGCTGTCGAACGGGTGACCCGGGCCAGGCCCGAAACGGTCCGACGCGACGCGCCGCGACGCGACGTTGACGCACGCTTCGCTTTGATTCTTGCTGCGGCCTTTAATCCTCTAACACAGGCCTGATAGACGCCGTGTCGAGCCGCCATTCGACGCGTGGCCATGTTCCTCAAAATCTGTTGATCGGTCATGGTTATCCGCTAAGTGCACGCTACACGGTCCACGGGACGATGATGGCCGCCGGAAACGATTGCCGCCGGCGAGTCGGTGCCAAACTGCGATTCTCCGTGGATCGGTTCGATAACTTTCGTTTTGGGAGAGATCAGCCTGTACCCGGGCTGTGGCCGCGTTGCTGCGAGATCGATGTCGATGTACAGCCGGGGACGAGTGCATCGGGACACCCCTTAAAACGGTGGCACGTTTTTCAAAACTGGTTTAAATGACCTGAATTTGTTTTCGATGATAGGGGGCTAGCGTACTAGACGGTAAAATTTTGCTATTACTTCAAATGTCATTTTGTAGATCTTGATAATATATGTATGATGGAAGTTTAAAAAATATAGGTTTTATTTTTCTTTAAATTAAAAGAAGCATTTTGATCATTGTCTAGTAGACCGGTCCTTCAATCATCTAAAAAGAATTCAATTCATTTAGGGCAATTTTAAAGAAGTAATTTATAATTAAAATAATTATATCGAATACAAAACAGTAAAATCCAAGAAAATTATTAATATATAATCATTATCTTCTTAAAGTGATTAAAAAACCAAATAAATTCATCATACTCTTATTTTACAATGGAACATACATTCTTTTTCGACGCATACATGAAAAAAACCATCGAATCAAGCCAGTATTTGTTGATAGGCGCACGTAAAACCGAAACTGTTCATCCCAGGAACATTCGATTTTTGATGTTGTATTACCCAGAACCGCGGTTTGACCCGGCGTCCGGGCCCGAGGCGTCCCAGCAGTAGGAACCAGCCAGTCGGCCGTAAAATACGAGTTTTAGGTTAATTTTCGTTTACGGGGTAGTCGATCTTCCGCTTGATATCGCGTTTAGAGCCGCTTAGGGGCTCGTGCTCCGTGTTTTATTAATGCCGGTCCTCCTATCGCGACGCTCTCTCTCTACACCGGCGTACTGCCACTTAAGGTTTTTGCCGAGGAGCCCTGGCGAATGTCTCCGTTAACCATTTTATCGGGCCTGTTCCCCAACAAATTACACGATTTTTCGGTGCTCGACGTTTACTGCGGACGTGCTGTTCCAGAGACGGATAGCCGAGCCCCCGGTGTTTCCGATCGAATACGCTTTATCGCTGGTAAACGGCTCCTATCGATGAACTTCAATTTTGCTACAGTTTCGCTGATTCGACTGTACTGTGCTGAGTCTAATATGTATCGCAATTCAATTCCATGATTTAAATGATCTTTAATTAATTTATAATGGAATGGAATTAGGATGTAATTGAATTACTTTGTAATTACAATTTAATGTAATTGCTATGTAATTGCAATGTAATTGTAATGTAATTGAATTATTTTGTAATTATAATACAATATAATCGTAATGTGATTGGATTAATTCGTAACTATAACGTAATGGGACTATATTGTAATTGAATTATTTTGTAACTATAACGTAATCAGATTATGATGTAATTGAATTACTTTGTAAGTACAATGTAATGTAATTATAATGTACTTGAATTACATTGTAACGACAATCTAATGGAATTGTAACGTAATTGAATTACTTTGTGACTATAATGTAATGGAGTTAAAATATAATTGAATTACTTTGAGACTATAATGTAGTGGAATTAAAATATAATTGAATTACTTTGTAATTATAATGCGATATAATTGTAATGCAAGTGCAATGTAATTGAATTACTTTATAATTATAATGCAACGTAAATAATTGTAGTATAATTATAACGTAATGAAATTACTCTGTAATTATAACGTAATGGAATTATAATGCGATTGAATTACATTGGAATTGTAACGTAATTGAATTAAATAACGCAATGAATTGAATAACGCAATTATAATTGCTCGAATTACTTTGCAATTACAATTGCTTAAATTGCTTTGCAATCAGAATTGCTCGAATTGCTTTGCAATTATAATTGCTTCAATTACTTTGCAATTGTAATTAGTTGAATAATGGAATTCTAATTCAGCGCAACTCTGCCTTGCCGTTTCATTAGCAAGAAGCTCCGGATTAGTGTTATTAGCAGCTTTGAATCTGCGGGGACAATAGAAATGCTAGCACTGGGGAGCGTTCTACATTGGTTACGAGGAACAGGAGATGGGTGCAAAGCTTCTCTTTTGATAGTCATCAGTAAGTTGAGAAATGCGTAGTATAGTTTGTCGGATCGTCTGGTGTTTCCGCTGTTTTGTGTTTTATGCAAATTAATTTTCCTTCTTAATAGTTTCCTTAAGTTTCAACAAATACAGAGAGCTCCGGCGTCCTTCCGGCGTTTCTGCTGTTTTGTACTATACACAAATTAATCCACCCTCCCTCCCTCTCTTGATGGTTTCAGTAAGTTGCAAAAGTTGTAACACAGTTTCGAAATTCTTCCGATGTTTCCGCAGAGAAAGTTGGACCTCGACTGATTGGTTTCTGAACCGTCCATGTAATCTAGCAATGAACTTTTTTCCGAGGCAGTCTTGCAACCAAATCAGATCGAAATCAATCCATTGTTCCGGCTGGCGAACATTATTATCACTTTATGGCGCATTTTGCTACAGCTGTGGTTTATATTAATATCTTTACTTATAGGATAGGTTCTTTAAACAATATAAAAATCGGAAGCCTTTCTTTATATTTTTAAATCGAATATTAAATTTCTTAAGAACATAATATATAGTTCTCGTTCGTCTTAATATCTTTACTTACTGAAAACGTTCATTAAATAGTATTATAAAAGTCGCAAACTTCTTTTTACGTTTACAAACCGAGCATCATTTTGATTAAGAAAATAATATTACAGTTCTCATTCATATTAAATCTCTTCATAGAATAAACGTTCATTAAACAAATTAAAAATCGAGATACGTATTATAAGTTGGTACTTAAAGAAGACGTCCATTAAATAGTATGAAAATTAAGATATATATATATATATACGTCAGGAATTAGCACAGTATTCGAAGAAAAATAACGAACGAGACGAGTTAATCAAAGACGAATTAAATCAATTAAATCAATCAGTAACTCCATATGCCGATCACGATGCCACCCCTTCAATTAGTCTAGAAACCGCGTCGACGATCTCGCATGATCTCCGCCCACTTTCTTCGTCGCGGCCGACATCTTCGGACAGTTCGATCGAGCGCGCTCGATATTCTTCATTCGAACGGAGACAATGGGTTTTCGTGGGGTCGGCCAGCATCCGAGCAGCAATTTCCCAAGAAGATTGACCGTGTCGAGGCCATTCGTTTTCTTTGACCCGGCCGGACGAGTTTGCCAACAACGATCTCGGACTTATAAAGTTTCACCGTTCCTGTTCTAGTGGATTAACGGCGGGACCCCGGCATCTACATAGAGTCGCGGATCCATGGATCCGAGGCTCTGCCAAGGAATTAGAATCGCGACACCGATTCCGCTGTCGATTCTCGTTCTCCGAACAGGGCCAAAAGGCCGACTCCGTTTCCGATCGACGCCGACGGTCCCAGATTGGCAGATCGCGACTAAAACCTTCGCAATCGACTCCTCTTTGCGACCATTTTTATACTTCGACAGGATAGTATTTTATATAAGACACGTTGATGCGACAGGATTGACTCGATTCTTGATGTCAAGGTCAAAGTACAATAGTGTTGTCATTGTAGCAATTTGACATAACTTTATCTTAATTTTGACATAACACTGACATAACCTCAAGTTTATGCTTAAAATAAAGGTATATGTACCTGTACGCGTGTCTATAGTAATATTAAGGGATATATCTATTTATCCAGAGCAAAATAGATCCTACAATAATATTTTAACATTAAAAACGCTATAACAATACAAAACCTTCAAAAACGCTATAACTTCCACAAGAATAAAATTTCCGAGCTGAAATTTTATTTTCAGTTCGTGACACTGAAAAATAAAGAATCGTAAAATACAAACAAATCGTAGCAGAAATATATTTAAAAAAATTAAATTTTATTCTATTTAAAAAAAATATTTTAAAAAATATATTCACAAAATTAATTTCTACGCATTCGAATTCGTTGTAAAAGGTAGAAATACGTATTTGCAAAATTTTATGTTAAAAATTGCCGATGTTGACGGGGTTGCCACCCCCTAACAGAGATGAATCCTAAGCCATCGGGACCAGGATGCAGCGCGTCGAACGTTGAACCGCACGTCCGGCCGATCCAGCGACGACAACTGGAACCAGGGCTCGCCGGCAAATAAATTCGCGGAGGCCCGGTGATAAAAACACGGAACAGGCCGGGACGGCAAAATTTACGTACGAATGGCGTTTACGCGCGGCTGGCGAAAATGGACATTAGCCTGACCCCACGCCGGCCCGTGATTTTGTTTTGAATACCTCGCGGACCGTATAACCGGCGAAATTGGGAGGCACCACGTGTGAACGAACTAACCCGGCTACGCGCCGGTCTAACTCCTAATTGGACTGTATTCGGTTTGTTTATTTCTGTTATTAGGTCGAACGACGGCCTGCTCCTACGCTTGCGGTTACTTCGCTGATCTCCACGGATCTTTCCGTACTTTACTCCTACGCACCTGTTTATGGCTTTGCGCTTGGACTGTATACGTATAGATACTATATACATACAGAATATATACATGAAGTCTATGTACCTGCAGACTATATACATGCAGACTATATACATACAGACTATATACATGAAGGACTACTAGACATGACGAGTTCATAGTGCATCGTGTACAGAACAACTACGAGTACAGTGATATAGAATATAATAAAAAAATATAGAAGAGAAAATATATAAAAATAAATGTAAATATATAAAACTATATAAAAATAAATATAAGTATATAAAAATATATAAAAATAATATAAAATGAATAAAAGTAAGTAGAGAATACAGAACATAATGCCATCAAGGGAACGATTATCTCTGTTTCAGTGGAAAATAATAAAGCTTGAGAAAATAACTTTTCGCTAACTTTTTGCGGAGAACAAAGTGACGCTTTAAAAGACTTTTATTTCTGTAAAAAAGAACAATGCTTGACAAAATAATTTTAAACTACTCTTTCACATAAAATACAAAAGCATTAAGAGAAACGATTATTTCGATCACAGTGAAAAATAATAAAGTTTGAGAAAATAATATCGATTTTTAATGCAAACTATAACGACGAGACGACCAGTCCATTAAGCATCGCAGTGAAATATTAGCATGACGAGGTTCGGTTATTATAGAATAATATTATATTTTATAAAAATATTTGACTAATCGTTCAATATTCGAATAAAGTCAACTCTGTTCAAAGATAACCTACTGACCTTGTTGTTCGAACAATTCCGAGCGATAGGTCCCCGGATCTGAATAAGAACCTTACCCCGATCGATATCAATCTGAAAAGACCGCGATCCTGGCATAATTCCACGGCATTCGTTTCAATTTGCCGTGGAACCTTTCGGTCGCGGCGATATTTCCCGGCGATTTGCGAAACAAGAAAGGAAAAGCCGTCCGGGGGATTTTCTCGATCGGCGGCGGAGATGGGAACCGGCGGCGCAAAAAACGGTTAGGACGGTCCCGGTTTTGTTTGGCGGAACGTCGATGGGCAACTTACACGGTGCGTAATCGCTTTATTTCGAGAACGCCGGATGAAAACGTACTCCAGGCGTGATCGATGGTACGCGCATAATCCATTCATCAAGCTGGTTTGCATACTGCCCGGTTTTATTTGCGCGGATTAAGATTAGTGGGGCAACTCGTTAAAAAGCCGGAATGATAATGGGGCCGGGTACTATATACTTTCAGCGAAACGGAGGTAGTTTCTTGCGTCATTAGGAGAATATGGTTCAACGATCCTCTAGCTTTTTTTTTATCGTCGCGTAGTTTGTATAGCGGATCGCGAAATGTTTGCTCGAACGGCACTAACGATTTGTTCAAGAGCCCGCCGGAATTAGGAGCCACGCGCGATTCGGAACGGCCATTTTGTCTCTTGAACTACGCCGATTCGGATCGATCTTTAATAATCTCAGACTGAGCATTTTATGCATTCCAGGTGATGCGATACTTTCGGCTTACTAAAAGCAAGTTTCGACGAGTTGATTTTTTATAATAGATAAAGGAAATTCGCATTTCGTATGAAGATACACGGTGTATTTATTGCGTTCACTTACAGGGACCAGTAGGGCGGCTTAGAAAGTAATTTCTGGATTTAATGGAATTTTAATTTTGGCACCCGAAACTTCTTTGTGATAAATTATGTTCCACTTAGAGCTCAAGTTTGTGAGATAATTTTGGAGAAATTGTGTAGAGTGGCTTGGAGATTGAGGACGCCAAATATTGAAGTTTTAAGTCGTTGTAAAGTGTAATAATAAATTCATTCTCTGTAAATTTAAGTGACGTTTAAATTGAAGTATTCGGTCGGTGCAAATTTAAATCGTGATTCAACTGAGATAATCGATCACTGTAAATTTAAATAACTATAAGATTGAAACATTTAATCATTATAAATTTAAATAACAATAAAGTTGAAATATTTAATCGTTATAAATTTAAATAACAATAAAACTGAAACATGTAATCATTACGAATTTAAATAATAATAAAGTTGAAACATTTAATTATTATAAATTTAAATAACAATAAAATTGAAGTGTTCAATCATTACAAATTTAAATAACAATAAAGTTGAAACATTTAATCATTATAAATTTAAATAACAATAAAATTGAAGTGTTCAATCACCGTAAATTTAAATAACGAGAAAATTGAAGTATTCAATCACCGTAAATTCGAGTAATAATAAAATTGAATGTAAATAATGAAATTTCTACACTATATAACTTCCTACGCCAATAAAATGCACTGTCGCATATTTTCATTTTTCTCCAGCATAGGTTATTAGAGATTTTGACGAGTTCGCCGAGGAAATGCGTCTTCGCCCGACTCTATCTTACACTCGTATTTTTCTTCGGCGTCGTCGCGGCCGTGGAAAATTTAATATTCAGCGTGCTTTCCTTCTATTCCAATTCAGATTAAATGCGACTGCGGAAACAGGGATAGCCGCGGCACATTATTATTACAGCTGTAACATCGTGTATCGTATAACCCGGAGCGTTCCGAGATTTTCGCTCTGTCTCCGTTTTTAATCAATAAATTCCGGCGCATCGGTTTTATACGGGTATGTGCGAAGGAAACCCGAGTCTCGGCGATTTTATGCGAAATATTCCAATTAGTCAAGTAAATAAATCCGAGCAAACGAAGATGAGCCGCGTTAATATCATTGACCACGCGTTTCCGCGTAACATGTAGAAAATCTGAATATTTTAATAATTTTCCGGATTAACATAGCGTACTCGCTCCCCGTTAAACAAGTTTCCAGTGTTGTGCGGAGATAATGCGTGTACCTAATTGATAAAAAGTCGCCGCGGAGCCGTAACTCCGACGTGAAATTTCCAGGTTAAGAAGTTAAATTGCAAGAACTTCTTTTATTCTTGCGGGTCTCATTTCCGTTTGAAAAATAATTGCAGTTTCAGCGAATAGGGGCATAATGCGGCGCCGCATGGGATTTTTCCCATTATATCTTCGCAGGGAATCCTACCGGCTATTTTTCTTGTGAATTTCTGGCGTTCACCCACCGTTAATTACAAGAATTAGCGTATTAATCCGCGTTGAAGACGACCGTCCAATTAACATAATAGCACGGCCGATAAACGATTATTCATGAACTTCGACGTCGTAAACCGCGACTGTCTGGTGAAACGTGCCGATCATCGGAACGATCGGTTTCTGTACAACTCGACGCGTTCCGTCCGGCTCCCGAAAAAAATCCCGTTTATCTCTCGTCACTGATACGCCACGCTAGATTAACCACGTTAATGACTTACGTTACTAATGAGTTTATCCTGCGCCTGGATCACTGCCGCGGTCAGTTTACGCCAATATCGTAAAAGCGGCGCTTCGAGTTTTTCCGTCGACCCGCCTGTGCTCCCCCGACTCCCGATTACGCCGGATAACCACGCCGTCACTTGAAATCGAATTCTACTCGTCAGTAACTCGACTCGAAAGTCGAATCGAAAGTCGAATCGAAAGTTTAAATTGTCGAACTCCGCCGAAAGTGTTACCCCCGCTCGCAGCGGCTCTCGAAAGTATTCGCGCGCTAAAACGTTGATAAAACTATTGTAATCCCGCGAGAATCGATCGTAGGATAATAATTCTTAGCTTATTTTGAAGCTCGAAGTCTCTACTTTGATACCATATTATTCAATATTTTTTAAAATTTATACACATCGTATGGTAAAGAAACATCTGGACACCCCTTTCGGGTCGAAAACGGTACGACTCATTTAGGAACTTGTTACGGGTGTAAAAACGTTAAACAATTTTCCTCGAGATTAGATCGATCATGGATTTGAAGATTGAAGCTTCCTCTTTACAACGGCATCTTAAATATTGAAATACGGTCTTTTCCTGCCGTTGTACGCAGCAAAGACGGAGGCCATGTTTTCCAGTGCTCCGTGTGACCGCAAAGGAGGTTCACACTCAGAGTTGAATAAAGGTGCTACAAAAAATCGTGCACCACGCATCGAGAGCTCATTCTAAAGGGGGAGGATCAAGCTGTGAGTCTACGGTCTGTATAAAATACAGCTCCCTATTTCCTCCTTGTATTCGACAAGGTTCGCGCTCCTAAACGAGGCAAACAGAAAAATTGGCCTCGCCACTTCGCGGCGCCGTTCGACCCCTTCTCCCGCGGACATGCGAAACAGGCGAGTGCCCGGCGGGAAGTTGAATGGAACATCATTAGAATCGAGGAATTAAAAGGGAAGTTTCAAAGGGCCCCGAAAAATATAGGAGAACGATAACAAGGAACGCTCGAGATTCCGAATTGAAGAGAACGCGGAACAACGGCGGTCGAACTCCTCGGCGTTGTTTCCGCCTCCGGAACGAAACTCGCCGGGTTCGGCAACAATACACCGCCGCGAGAAGTTCCCCGGCCCTCGAGAAATAGTTCGGACGACTTGAACCGGCAAAAATTAGTTTATCGGGCTCCGTTGCCGTTAATTAGCGCGCGGACCGCGTAAACGCGGCACGGGGAACCGGACAGGGAAAATCGGCCGGCGAATAAAACAAACGGCTCGGCTGTCTAGGAAATGGGAAATCGTTAGTCTTCGTTCCGTTCAACGATTCGCCGTTCGATCTATCCGCCGGCAAAAAATCCGCGCGCAATTTCCGCTCCCGCGCCTAACGCCGGTTAGCTTTTCGCCGGCGATGGCCGATCGGGCTTGATCAAATATGCTCGCCGACGTTTTCTTCGTCGCTGGATTCCGCGCCAGGATCAAGATCATCGCGTGCAAACCGACCATCGACTGCGAATTACGCACCGTGACGCGCAGCGCATCGACGCTCGGCTTAAATATAGCTAACGCGTGGTGCTTTGTAACAATGAAGACACCTTACTCGTTTGGATCACTTTTTATTAAAATATTGTTATTATATGAACAGCTCTAGCGATGATTCTGTACAGAATATTTTTAAAAATGATTTTATAAGCGCATATAGCTCACCGAGATCTACGAAATTCATTTTCTAGATAAGAAAGTCAAAAACGAGCTCTTTATTTTTTATTTTCTCTTGTCATACTAAGCGGTGGCAAGATTTGAAACAAATGGTCTAATAGACTGTTCCTTCTGTCACCTATAAAAAAGTCGAGGTGCTCAATCCAGTATATAAATTAAGAAAAATTATGTAAAGCTTGCGAAGGTGTTGGTGGTCGAAGCAGAATCTAGAATTCGGAAATTTAATTCCCCGTCGGTTAGGCCACGCATCGCCGGCGATGGATTGCGCAACTGTGGATCAGTTCCCGGTGCTCGAAAGACGATCTCCATCGGCGGTGTCCTCCAGATTTCTTTCTCACACGGCTCATTCATGGCGAGGTATCACGCCGGCGCGGCGTCGAGTTGAACGGCCGCCGGACCGGAACAATTAGAATTTTTACTGAAAATGAGAGTATACGAGCCAGCCGGGGCCGGAGACGCGAGCATCGTGGGAAAGGCAAGGCCTATAATTTGACGACCCATTTATCGGGAAATATTGCGCCGGTTGCCTGATTTCCAAGGCTGTCCGGCGAGGACGCGGCGGCCTCGCGCGGGTTAACACTGGGACTATCGACTGGGGGTCAAAACGACTTCTCTGGCGTTTCTTATAATTAGACCGCCGACCTTTATGCAAAATAAAAGTTCTCTGCATTGATTACAATATGCAGGAACTTGAACGTTTTTTTTTCTTTATAATTGTAACGGGTTGCAATACTGTTATTAAATTGTATAAATATCCGTTTTTATCCGCTCGTTTTTACTATAAGTGCATAAAGTCTAATTATAACTATAACTAGATTGCGGATCTTTAGGTAAAAATAAAAATTGTCTAAATCTGTCTGTATAAAAATAATATAAATAATAATTTAAGTAGTTTAAATGTTTCCACTG
>CM052157.1:6611355-6621689 GCA_028455555.1 Augochlorella aurata | reverse complement strand
AATGTCTTCGATCGTGGAAAAAGGAGCCGCGCCGCTCGTCCCAATTTTCGCGCTCGTGCTGCGCATACGTGGCCGTCCGCGGGACGCATTCCTCCGTGGAAGGCCAGCGACACGGCAACGCCGTCCGATCGAACGACCCAAATATGCCAAACGCTCGTCAAATTCGCAGGCATCTCGGTCCGATCGTTCCACCTTTTATTTGATTCGATAAACAGACCGGCAGCGGACGCCGCGCGGCATTCCCGGAAACGAAACCACGGCGATCCGATGGGACGTCTGTCGTCCGAATTGAACGAGTCCAGTTGCCGGCGAACGGCGAGCGGGGGCGGAGGGAGGGCTCGGCGCTGGTGCGGAACCGATCGGACAATCCATAGGCACGCGTCATCGTCGGCAGGTTCATCAAGAGCTGACTCATTAGCCGGCATTGTACGTGCGTTCAACTGGCAACTGCATTACTTCGCTTTGATGCGCACCTGGCCGAGTGCAGGCCGACTCGCCGCTCCACTCCGCTCCGCTGCGCTCGCGCACGCTCCGCGCGGAAAAGCCTCCGCCGCGCGTGTCGCTCCGCGCCGCGCCGCTCCCGCCAGGGGATTTATATCTGTGTTACGAGCGGACGTTAATTGCTCGCGACTAATTTCACTCCGGCTCGTCGGGATCTCCTGACAGTGACACGTACCCGCGGGACAATGGCCTTTGTTGCGAAATTCGGATACATTTTTTTCTCCACTCTGTTTGCTGCTTCCCGAGCCGACTCTCTCCGCAACGCGAGCGACCCGCTGCGAGCACTCGCGCGGACCTGCCCCGGATAACGTCCCACGGTCTCGGCCAGGTCTACGCGGATAAATAAGTCCGGGGAACTCGGCTTTCGCGATACAGGCCTCCTCGATCGAGAGCTAATCGATCCTGGGTGTATCAGGTTGCTGCGATAATTCCTCGACCGCAATCCGTTTTCTATAGCGGCGCGCAACCAGTTACTGTGGCCTGCCCAATTACTCTGTCTCTTTGGACTATTTTCAAGCGTTATTAATTTTATTCCATCGAACAAGATATATTATATTGTTCTATTTATACCCTGTTATTTATATGTCAAAATTAAACATTTTTGCATTCGCGATGTTTTCTGCAGTCTGTGAATAGCTTGAGATAATACCGGGCATTGGTCATTGTTTTTCGTTAATTACCAACGTCTAGAAAATTATTGTAAAAGAAAAAGTTGCTTGAATTATTGGACACTTTTTGAGCACCCTGTATATACGACTGCCGATTCTATCAAGAGACTATCTCCAGTCTCTCCTCATCCAGTACTCTCTTGTGCACCCTGATGACGTGCAATCTGTTGCATGGTTCGTCCAATTTTACCTCCTTACGTTCGCGCGAACTCGTAAATGTGTAAACGATATTAAGTTGGCACACGTATACACACACACATACACACACTGCGAAGAGGACATTCGCCGCACATACTACGAAATCAATTTTCTCGCAGACGAGGTCTTCAATTCAAAAGTCTGTATCTTGTTCTACGCGACTGTCGATTCGACAAAGTTCAAGAGCTCGTCTCCGCCTTGTTCTCATCTGAATATTGCCGGAGTTTCTAGAGGATTCCGAATCTGTTGCCATACTTCGTTCAATTTTACGCGCTCCAGAATTATGCGCCGAAGTTTCGACATCGCCGACTACTTTTTCCGCGCGGAATCCTCACCTGGCTGGGCGCCGCCGTTACACGCGAAGGCTCGTGCTCCCTATTCAGACCACATTTGTTCCAGTTTCCCCCGACTTCCGCGCGAATATCTCGAGAATCATTCGAAATCAAGTGCATGTTTCGCGGCGCCCGCGATTTATCTCCACTATCCGGCGATCTTAACCCTCGCTCGTTTTTCGCGCCAACTTCATACGTTTTTCATCGGTTCTGCAAAAAGGTCCTGCAGAACGATTTATTTATTACTGGAACGACGCGAGCAATCTTTTCCTAATCTCTGGACAATTTACCGTGTGATATGATATCCTTTCCGTATGATAAAGTGCATTTTGTGCATATGGAATTCAGTCTTGTGACTCGTACAATAGTTACACTTTTAACAATTTTTTAAATCTCGATTTTAGGCGTTTATGACGAATGATTGCGATTTAAAGCAACGGACACATTGAGAGAACTGAAACGTAAGAAAATATTATTTTTAACCCTTTAAAGTTATCGAAGATAGGAAGAATTTGCACAGAAATCCACTATTTAGAAAATGCGATTTATCGAGTACCTTGCGTTTCATTTCTAATATGGGTTTAGTTAAATAAAAATTTGAAAAGAATTTATTCAGAGGGGGACAAAAATGATTTCATAATTTATCGATTATATTAGTTTCACATTTCTTTCTTTAAACACTGGAAAAGAATTATTCGAATAAATAAATATGATAATATACGACGAATTTTTCAGACTTTTAGAGATGATAGACCCACAGTAACTGGTCTTAGAATGCTTTCTTGACGCTTCTGTCATAATTTACCTTTATTTATTACCTTTAATTTACCTTTAAGCATACTTTGACAAGTCACGTTCCCATGACAACCAATAATTTGTCACCTATTATTGAGATAAAAGCTCCAATATTATCATATAATTCTCTAAATATTAAATAACTTTTTCGATTAATAAGATAAATCAAATAAAAATAGAAACTAAAATTTAACATTGAGCCACCGTGAGCTCCAATATTATTACACAATATTTTAAATATTAGATACCTTCGCGATTAGTGAACCAAATAAAATAAAAATAAAATAACGCTAATGTTACGAAAATATAAAAATGTTAATAGATTTAATTACCCTATAATAATAGAAATGTACCGGTCGGAGAAGTATTAACGTTAAAAAATGTTGTTTAAATTGCTAAAGTCTTGTTTAGCAGCGAAAACGTCTACCAACAGAGCACAGTAATTGGCTCCCCCAGCCCGGTTTTCGGGACATTCGCCCCGATTGTTACGCGTGCGAGCGTCGGAATAATCGAAAATCCGCGTGACTTAAACGCATCGGGTCGCCGGCGCGGCGCGGCGCGGCGGACCAGTTCGGCCCGGGAATTTTCTCCGTATCGGGAACCGATCCAGCCATGCGTACGCGAAACTCGTTTCGCGATCACGGCCGCACCTAAACGGACCGTGCGCGGATCTTCGTGAAGCGTACGAGCTCGATCGCCGAGCGAGACATCGCTCGAACCGTTCGGCTCTAGTTGAATTAACGTTCTGATTGAAAAAGTTGTTTCGTCCCCGGTGGATTGTACAACGGCCGGGGAAAAAGTCGGCTCCGGGAGGACCACCCGTCAGTGGTTCTCCTCGAGGGTCTTCCCCCGTTTAATTTGCTGGATGATTGCTCCGCCAATGGACCCTATTATTGCTCCGGTGCCTCGTCCTTCCGAACAGTTGCATTTCGCCTGCCGCTCTGCATCCTCCTCCGGACCCGGAGCCTCCGATCGCCCAATTTTCGATCGCCCGAGAGCCTCGATTATTCGAAACAGTTTACGCCGAGCCCTTGCCTCTATTATTCGAACGAGCCCTCGCTGAAATCTTCTGTCTATTAACTAGTTCCTCGAATTCTTGCCCCTATTGTAATAGCGACGGTTCCGTGAACACGTAGTTTCAAGGACGGGAAACATCCCCGAGCGACTAGTCGTTCGCTAATTTGCAAATAGTTGTAACAAAGAATTTTTATTATTCGAACGCGCCGAGATCTTTCGGTTTATTATACTAATCGCCGGAGCACTGTGTTGAGAAAGCTTCGGTTGATATTTTTCTGTCTCTCGTTAATCGTCCTCGGTTTGTTGTTTTAATAATACTCATTAAAACTTTGATACATTTTTTCGCCAACTTATTTAAAATTTATTATATAGAAAAATATAATTGTTTAAATTAATTGAAAGATATAATTGATATGATAAAATCCAACGCGTATAAGCGACTTTTCTACACTTTTGAGACTTTAATCAAATAAATCTGACTGTCTTTAATAAAAAATAGAAGTGTATTAGAAAAAATTGCTAAACAAAATAATGAACGATTCCAAGCATATTAAGCTATCTTATTGTCAAAATTGGTGTCCGAGGGTAAATGAAATCGTGCGCGAAAGCAGGCTCGTACCTCGTCCGGATGATCCGAGGTAAATCAAGGGGTTGAAAAGAATTTTCCGAACAATTTGTAAGTGTTGCCGAGGAAACGGCGGACGAGGATTGGTGTTTTGGAGAGAGAACGCGACGCGGAGCATTCCGGGGCGTTTGCATATTTAACCTGATTTCCCGTCGCGTGTCTGGCCGTGCATATTACATGCGGCAGTCTGAGGCGGAAGATAAAACAAATCGCAGCCATCGCCGGAAACTTAAAGCCCCCTCCGGTTCGAAGAGGCCGCGATACGGGGAAGTTCGTTGTCTAACAGCTCCGCCGTTTATCCGATTAGAGGGTTGAAGCGAGGTGTCGCGTTCGGGGGACGTCTTTATCTACAATAATTTAAATCGAACCGCCGCGCCGGCTAGGGGACAGGGGCGGAACGGCTGCCGGAAATGTTTAAGCGGACGTATCAAAAGTTGAGACGACAAACGCGGGAAGAGGAACGCCGCGCCGGGGACACGGCGAGCGTCGTGTAGGATCACGTAATTACGTATTGATCAGGGCGCGGCGGCTTCTGCGGCAATCCCGTTCCACCTGTTGCCAATTTCTACTCGCCTCGAACTGCTATCATTCGATGGAATAACTGTTAAACCCTCTTTGATAATCGGAAACACGCGATTCCGCCCCTATCCGCCGGATATCCATATGAAACTGCGCGACCCGTGTTGTAACCGGTTAGCAACCCCGAAACTTCAATATTTAATCACTTTGTTCCCCCGGATGGTAATTATTAATGCGACCTGTAGACGCAATACGCGGAATTGCCCTTTTACCGGCGATACGCGCTGCATAAGTGATCGAGCGATCGCCGGTTATCTTGCAACCGGGCTGCGGATTTATGCCGGAGATCTGCGGATCTCACGCGGTCAGACAGAATTCAAGAATTTATTTTGAATTCCTGTTACTATTATTATTATATTTATTATTTGCATAATTGCGTATTGCATAATTTTTCGTTCCTACAGGAATAATGAACGCGACTATGCGAAAATAATGATTCGTAAGTGTACAGGTTACACTGTTCGCTGATTAGTATATGCAGATTTGGAATCTAATTGGGCCAACAGCAATTGGAACGTAATCTCGAGCAATCGGATAACGTTCTGTTCGACATCGCCTGGAAAAACAACGCAACACGGGCGGTCCGTGTTTCTTAAATAATTGGATTTCGGTCGCTGCGGTGCCGGACAGTTGCTTGTCCTCGGGGCCGGGTTGATTATCCCAAATGTTAGATCAACATCGATCAGACGGTGTTGCGTGGCGATCTCATGGGCATCGGCACAGCTGAGCGGGCCGGCATTATTGATCCAATATTACCCGGCACGGTTGTAGAATAATATTTACGGCCCCGTAATGAGTCAATATCGCGAAACAATATATAACGGAGCGTTGTTTTGTCGCGTTAAACTCCGTCGGCCTGTTAATTACTTTTTAATGAAACTAATAAATTCTTGCAAACGGGCCGGCACCATCGGCCAAACCCGTTTCGAATACGCCGGAAAATTATGATCAATATTTGTCGCCGTGGAATTGCCGTTGCGGCGAGAATTATTAACAAAGTTTGGGTACGGTAAACCTTCGGCGAGCAGAGATTGCGAATCGTTGAAAGAGACGTTGAATGAAAATTCTCGGACCGGCGATCCCTATTGTAACGGCGCCGTTACTCCCGGCCGTGGACGATCCCGTGATTTTGATAAGTAAAACGGAAACGAACGTGAACGGTCCTCGCCGCGATTTTTTACGAGATCCTGCCGGCGTGTAAATCGCTGGAACTGCCGGGGTCTCTTTTATTTTTATCGCGGTGATTCAGGCTTAAGGGCCGGAACTCTACCCTCGCCGCTCTCGCCGGGAATAATATTGTGTACGTATCGCTAAGAGGACGATCTCGAGATCCCCGGAACCGTTTCGCATAACAATCGGAGATAACGTTTTATTATTAATTGTCGCGGACAACGTTGCTGAAAATATCTACCGCCTGTTTCGCGCTCTTTGACCCGTCGTTTTTTAATATTTCTCTTGGACGGACCACTGCGACCTCGTTCTTTCAGCAGAATTAAAAACTGGTATCTACGGGCTAGGATATTGATGCATTCCTGAAATTACTGAAACGAGTAGAATTCACTTAAACAATTTTCATTTCGAGTTTGGCATATTCGAATAACGAATACAATTTTATTCGGAGAATTTATTCAAAATATTAAGCGAATACAATTTTGTACCATGAATTTATTCGATATATTATGTGAATAAAATTCTATTTGGAAAATCTTTTCGGAATGTTAGTCGAAGACAATTTTTTCGAAGAATATATTCGATCAATCATCCAAGTAATATTTTATTCGAAGTATTATAAAATAAAATTTCAGTTGAGGAATTTATTCAAAATATTATGCGAATAAAATTTTGTACAAAGAATTTATTCGATACATTGTTCGAATAAAATTTTGTACAAAGAATTTATTCGATACATTGTTCGAATAAAATAAAATAAAATATATGAATATACATATCAAATAAAATATATAAATAATGTGCACAGTACAGATCCCATATCATTAAATATCCTCAACTAAAGCCCAAAATAATTCCGCAACTAGAACTCCCTCAAACATACAGAAAAAAATCCGGAAGATAATACCAGCAATCGCGCAAGGGTATTTTCGAGGACGAACGACAGTGTCGTGTGCAAATTCCGGGCGATCCTTCGTGACGAATAGCAGACAGCCGGGACAGTGGAATTATGCCAATTGAATATCAATGGCCGGGCCGTAAAAGTGAAATTCTAATTTGCATTACAGAGGAAGGACGCTCCGCGGAAAGCGGTCGTTTATCTTGGCAGTTCGAGAAGTTAGAGGCGTAATAAGTGCTTCGGGGGTGGCGGGAGTTCTGCAGTTTCGGCGAGTGCGCGGGGGGAACGGCGAAAGTTTCGAGTTATGCTTTTAAATAGGAGCGTATCTTGCCGCCGCGAAGCATGCTGCTCCTCCACGATGCTCCTCTGCGATGCTGCTCTACGATGCCGAAAAATGGCCGAGGGCTCGCGCGACACCACGACGGGTATTTTTAACCTGTCCTGCGTTTTCTGTTCGTCCCGTGGAATTTTATGCATTCGTCGCACGCGCGACTCCACTCCGAGCCGCGATCCCGAGATTCACGGGATTTCAATGTCCGCGTTTTATCTTCGCCCTTATCAAGCCGCGCCAACACGGCAAATATGGATTCAGCTTGGTATTTTTGGCGATCGTTCGCAACAGGAAGCATCCCGGAATTTCGTACAATTTTTTAATGGGCTTGTAAACCGACTCGTCTCTTATTTGAACAGCCACGACATTCGTCGTTTTTATGCTTGGATTTTTATAATCGTAACGTTAACTTGTGATTTTTAGAACGATTTGTAAATGTTATTCCGAAATTTTATTCTATTTCCGTATTTTTACATCGATTCTCAAGACTGTTCCTTTATTTGATCACCGATGTAACAGACAGTGTTTATTTTTGGACAAAATTATCGGATTGCAAAATTATTTCTGAAGCAGGAAATCAATTTGTATTTAATTCTTCCATTGCTATTCTTCACTTGGAATTTTGATAAAAATTTGTCAAAAATAATGTGACTATATTTTATTTCATTCTTGCACGCCTTAATATTTTTGCAATAACGTCCTATATTATTACAATAACTTTACAAAACGCTAATTCGTGGTATTTAATGACGGAATTCGAACAATAGCGCGGCAAATAATTCATCGTCTTTCTCGAGCAATTTCCTAATAATTTGTAGAAGACAGTATTCTCAGATTTTCGTTCCCCTATTTTTGCATTGATTTACAATGCAACCGTTCCCTTATCCAATCACCGATACCAAACAGATTTAATTGTTCGTATTCCTGTATCGATGTAAATCGGAAAATCAATGTTCCCTCGGTGGCTGCGCCGAAAGACGGATAATGCATTCGAATATCGATTCAACGTGCTTCCCCCCCTCCTCTCTCTCTCTCTCTTGATTCAAGCAACGATCGCGTTTTATTCATCTCCGTCGTTCCAAAATTAATTCGTAAGACGATTAAGTCGTCAGCGGAGCATCAATTTGTCGCGGAACATAAATTGTTCACCCGTTACCGTGCGTTTAAAATAATTCATAATTCGACTAATTCCTCACGGCGATTTCCCGCAAGAAATCAATTTTAGCGCGGTTTCCACGCGGCTGGAATAATTAATAAGACGCCCAGCCTCTCGTCCAGGCGTCGATTAAAGTCACGTGACATTCGAAAACTCTGTGTATTTTTATTGTTATAAATTGTTGCAAACAGATCAGGATCACGTTCGCTGTTCATATACATTTTATTAATTATTCTATTATCGTCCGTTGAAGCCGCCATTTTGAATCACAAATTTTCAGATTCGTTATCAATGACATCGAAAACCCTGAATTATAATAACAATTACCGGTCTCCAGACCACTATGCAGTTGCAAGAATTATTGCTCGAGCTTTCATATTCCATCGAGCACCGTTCCTCTAATGACGTCACGTGCCGTCACGTGATTTCAGGTGACGCGACACTGTTTCTACCCCCGGCGACACGCGACTGTCGGGGTTCGATCGACTCGCGAAAACACGCTCGGAACAATTGTATCGGCAAACGAGACGGTAAGGAGACAGGGGTGGAGGTGAATACGCGTTGCGCGCTAAAAGCGAGCGCTTTGATTAAAATATGTAGTCGTTACAGTCGGAGATTTCATTTGAGCTCAAACGACGTTCACGGAGCACTCGGCCGTAGAAA
Organism: Augochlorella aurata; assembly: GCA_028455555.1. Lineage (NCBI taxonomy): Eukaryota > Metazoa > Arthropoda > Insecta > Hymenoptera > Halictidae > Augochlorella > Augochlorella aurata. The sequence continues at coordinate 6,612,756 of CM052157.1, read as the reverse complement.
GGAACAGAAATCGAATTCTGCATAGTCGCCGTTGTTGTTCCCCAGCCTGTGTTCGCTGAATTACCATACTACTTTATCTAAATCCTCCCCTCGAGTCAATGGCGTATTTCTTCGCCGTCCTCGGTCCGTGTCCTCCGCCCCTGTTCGCCCCACCCACACCCATAATCCATTATCTTTTTAAAGGCGAAGACGTTAATAAAGAGAAGCTTTCCTCTCGAGCACTTAAAACGGAACAGCTCGGAAATAACCGGACAAGATGGAAAACCTGGCGAGCACCGAAAACTCCATCCCCAATTTTTCTTCTTTCGAAGAACCGCTGTTGCTGCTTCGCTTGTCCAACGACTTTCCTCCCCTTCACCCATCTATGTCTCTCGCACGACCGACTAATTTTCGGGGTGATTACGTCATTCAGGGGTCCAGGGGGTCCTCCGATCGGAGCACGATGACAACCCCCGAAGACAACCGCTGTACCCCCATGATATTCTTGTCGATAGCCATAGATTTATGCTGTCATCGTCATATTTCCAGTTTCAAGTTCTTTATTGTATAGTTAAACTATAGTTAAACTATCTAATAAAAATTAATAATAATTTATTCTAGCTGTATAGCTCAAGAAATGTTCCATTAAAACTATATATATATATCGATTTTTCAGATATTTTTATCTCGATTTTTGTCTCTATTATCTTAAATTGCAGCTACCAAATTTTGCCAATAATACAGGTTAAATAATAATATAGGGTGGAATAATGCGTCGGGATTTTTTCATTCTCTCAACGCGTCCACCATTTCCAATTGCAACTATCCAATTTTCCCACAAACGTGTGCAATTCGCAGTCCACTCGTCATTACAAACGATGACTATTTAAACGCACAACCGCCCGGAACACTTCGCGGGACAAGTGCCATGTTTGCGCCGCTGGCGGATACTATTTCCGTTTTATCGATTCATCAGATCGCGCGTCAGGAATAATAAGGTCGTTGCACCGCGGCGAATCGCGTACGATTCCAGGATAATTCGACGTCGCGACTGCAACGGAATGTAGAAGATAAGATAAGCTGCAGTTTGTCGATTAAAGTCGTCGCGAAATGAAGTCTGACGAAGCTTTGTACATCGCAGCCAGTTGAAGAAGCTAACAACTAAGCAATTAATCTATTAAATCTCAGAGGAGCTTCGCCAGAGCCAGGCGACAAGACTTGTTACTGCTGTCGAATAACACTTTGTTAAAGCGAAAACTGGGAGGCCACGGTTCGTTGCTGAAAAGATGGCACAGAGAACATTTCCGATTTCCATCAACGCACCCATGTCAACGCCCTCGCAGAACTAGGGTAAACGCGTTTCTCTTATTGACAAAAATGATCGTCTTCTATCAGTCCCCAATTTCCAGGAAACGAGGGACT
>CM052157.1:6575340-6611255 GCA_028455555.1 Augochlorella aurata | reverse complement strand
CAGGAAACGAGGGACTCGAGACTGGCCGATCGACTGACTCGTGGTCTTCTCCTAGCTTGGGAAACCGCCCTTGCATCTCGACAGAAATTGCGCCCTCTTTTCAGCACCGCATCCATGTCAACACCCTCACAGAACTAGGGTAAACGCGTTTCCCTTATTGACAAAAATTATCGTCTTCTATCAGTCCCCAATTTCCAGGAAACGAGGGACTCGAGACTGGCCGATCGACTGACTCGTGGTCTCCTCCTAGCTTGGGATACCGCCCTTATACCTCGACAGAAATTGCGCCCTCTTTTCAGCAACGCATCCATGTCAACACCCTCACAGAACTAGGGTAAACGCGTTTCCCTTATTGACAGAAATGATCGTCTTCTATCAGTCCCCAATTTCCAGGAAACGAGGGACTCGAGACTGGCCAATCGACTGACTCGTGGTCTCCTCCTAGCTTGGGAAACCGCCCTTATATCTCGACAGAAATTGTGCCCTCGTTTCAGCAACGCACAGTAGACACCATGGTTCTAATCGCCCCGAGGTGCTTCTACAGAGATCCGGCGCCCTTTCGTTACGGCCCTGCTCGCCGAGATTTCAGATGCACGAACGATTTTGCAGAAAACTCGGCGAACTGTTCCAGCCAGCAGCGAACCACGGAGGCAGAGAAACACGAAGCGTTCAGGCACCGCAGAAATTCTGCGCCATACATTAGAAACACTAGGGTAACTGTTAGGTAATTAAGTAGACGTTTATGGTTGTGTTACTGCGTCCGGATGAAATATCTAGTATGCCAGCGGCCATAATAAAACAATGGCTGAACAGCCGCGTTCGGCTTCGGCAAGAGAGCTAATTGTTGCTGCATTAATACTACGGGGTTTAAATATTTGAAGTATGCTATTACGAATTCGAGATATCATGTTTCTTAATGATTAAATCTCGGACGACGGTTCGTTTTCGTGGCTGCTGTATTCACGATGTTTATAACAATTCTGAGCTTTAATCAGTCATTTTTTAAAATGTACTTTTACTGCTCCCAATGCAATTATTTGACTTAATTGCCGTAAATTAAATAATTAATTGAACGATGCCACAACTCATATCTTCTGAAGTATAAATGTTATATAAAAATATAATCTGACAATTAGTTGAATGTTCGCAAATTTTATTACAGCCAATAGAAAAAGTGACCTGTCCAAAAAGAGTATTTTCAAAAATGCATTAAAAATCTGTACATATGAAATTAAAAATTAAATTATACATTAAATCACACATTAAATTAAAAATTAAATGACAAATTACATTATAAATGGCCCTATGCACAATCTTCGCTGTAAACAATCTTCGCCTGTCGAAATGACTGCCAGAGAAAACAATACGTTATTTTTAAAATAGTTATCTACCTTATATAAACAATAAATAAATGAAACTAAATCAAATTAAGCTAGCAGCTATGCAAACGATAGAATGCAACAAAAATACGCACACATCCCCGATCTAATTTTCCAAATCCTGTCTACCCCCTCCCCCTCCTCGCAGCATCTAAAGAAACCGCTCGTCGACCGCAACACGATAAAATAATCCGCGCAAGAGAACACAATAATAGCCAGGTAACCGGTAGCCAAGTGCAAAGCTTCGCAATTACGATTTCAAAAGCCATTACCCCAGGATCGGTGTTCCGAGAAACTGGCAAGATCTCTTCGTGGGGTGCTGCTCTTTTTCTCGTTGGATCGCGGAGACCAACCCAATAGCCGGGATCTACAAGTCTAAACGCTCGAAAGAGGCTTCCGAACTAATTCCCCCAAGTTTGTTACATGGTTGCACCGCGAGCACATCCTCTCAATCAGTATCGGTACACTCCGCCCAACCGATTCGCCGGATTCTACGAACTCCTAAGCCTAATGATCGATCGCGGAAGGTTGCCGGTTAGTTTGACAAACGTCTCGGCAAAATTACAGAGGGTTGCTTGCGCGGCCTTGGTTTATGGGAAGCGATGGGTTTGTGCGGAAACATGTTGCACAATTTTTGTAAATAGCTATGCCGTACGATTCGTAAGAAGGACGTTGCAGAAGGGTGAAACTCGTGATGCGCTTTATTGATTTTCTTGCGGATTAAAATAGATAACATAAAACAAGAAAATAAGGTAGAACAGGTTAGAAGTATGATAAATTAAACTAGAATAAAATGCAATATTTTATGGAATGAATTTATACGTCATATACTATACAATGAAATAAAGTAGATCAAATGAGACAAGAAAATAAAATAGAATATGATAGAGTACGATAAATTAAAATCAAGTTAAATACAATAATTTATAAAATGAATTTATAGATCATATACTATACAATGAAATAAAGTAGATCAAATGAGACAAGAAAATAAAATAGAATATGATAGAGTACGATAAATTAAAATCAAGTGAAATACAATAATTTATAAAATGAATTTATACATCATATACTATACTATAAAATAGATAGAATGAAACAAGAAAATAAAATGAAATGAAACAAAGTAATATAAAATAGAATAGGATGAGATACAATAAATTAGATTCAAATAAAATGCAACATTTAATAAGACGATTTTATGAAACAATTTATTACAGAACGAGTTTCTAAAAAAACCACCCCTTATGCTTAGCACTGCATTCACGGAGCGCTGGAAGCAGGTGTTCTATATTATAAAACATTTCTTCTGACTTTTTAAAGGACATTTATCCTGATATCGAACGATTATTATTGTAATATTTACCGCAAGCAAAAATGTACAATCTGAACGATGGTAAATATCCACCTGTAGACGATTATGTCTCTCATTTAGTTCTCCGACACGAGTAGTTTTATTCTCAAAACGACGACACGTATTTATCTGCGAGATATTTCTTTCGCGAAGTCACTGCGACGACTCGAGCCGGCATATTGGCTTTTTCCGGTCCTCGGAAGGCTAACCAGCTGAACCTCGGCACCGCGTAATCGCAGCGTTTCAACAGGAAGTAGATCCGCCCCGACACGATCAGAGCGCAGCGCCCGATCAGGTGGCGCGTCGTCACGAACCTCCTGTAATCAGCAGCTGGTTTTTCCGAGCGAAGGTTATTTTGGTCGGCTAGTAGCGAGCTGCGGCATTCCGCAATTAGCGTCGTCCTAGAAGCCGGATAGAGTCGAAACTGGGTTGAAGCATTAGTCCACGAGCAGACGGCAGCTACTAGAACGTCGCGAGCAGGACGACGAAGTCTTGGAAGAGAAGACGCCGTGCGGATCGTTACAATTATTCCCGCGAAAGGGGTCCGCGCGTCAGCCTGTGCTCCGTATACCTACCTGTGGACCGTGGACGCAGGTAGCACCTACGAAACCGGTCGAACAGGTTCCCGTGGCTCGGCTTTCCATTCGCAGCGGCCGAAGAAAAAGAGCGGTCTAACCAGCGATGATGCCTCGCTGCAGCCCAGCAGCGAGCCCGAGAAAACCAAGGGAAGAGAGACACGCGTGGCCAGGTGAGGCGGTGGGTGCGGGGGAGGCCGAGGGCCGGTGGCCGAGGACGGAGAGGAGTGGAGGCGGCAGGGTGCACGCGAACGTTCCACGGCCGCTGCCGGGTTTCCGGTGAATGGCGAACGCCGGCCACGAGCCAACGTCCAATCAGGGCAGGAAACGCCGTCGAGGCCACGCGTAGAACATCTCCCCTTCTCCCTGGCTTTCTCAACCTTCCACGGCGGCCGGGCCGGGCCGGGCCGCTCTCTTCCTTTTTCGCCGTGTGGCAAAGGTGAAGCTGCTGGCGCTGCTGATGCCCGGTGCTTTAGCACACCCTTCTCCCCGCGATCCTCCTCTTCGTCCTCCCGGTTCTAGTAGTCTTCTTCTTCTTCCTCTTCTTCCTCTTCTTCTTCTTCTTCTTCTTCTTGGCCCTCTTTTTCCTGCTCCATGCGGGCCGATGCTGGCCGTCTTTGTCGTCGCGGTTACCTTGCAAAAAGGCCACGGACGTCCGGAATAACATTTTGGCGGATTCGCCGCAGCACGCTGTCGAGTAACGATATTGCCCCGGTCAGATTGATGGCCCTGCTTTTCATGGAGATGCCTCGCCTCTCGTCGCTCCGACTTCTACTCCGTGATTGAATGCGTCGCGATCCAACGGAGAACCGTTTGCCCGACGGAGTCCACCTCGGAATTGTTCGAACGACTCTTTTATTTCCCCCGAAGCGTTGCGGAGCTTCTTCGGCTGCCTCGCCGGCCTGCGGTACTGGCAGATGGGCTCTCGCATATGCGGGCACGTGTGGGCATCGGAGATGCTGGGGAGCTCAGGGCGAAGTGCGGGAGATGACACTGTCAAAATTTTAAGGCGCGGTGGGTTTTGTTCGGAACTGGTGCTGCAGTTTGTGTTGCTACGATTGTCTACGATGCTACGCTAATTTGTTGTACGTATCGAATTAGCATTGGTCGGGTGCGAAAATCAATCTGGGGTGTTCAGTTACGAGACAGAGCTGTTAGTATTATTATTATAGTCGATGTTACTTACTGTTAGTTTCTATACTCCTACGGAACATTGTTTAAGAAAATTGTAAATTATTATCCCCTTTATATCAGGATTATATAAGAAGGGACTAATACAAAAAGGAAATCGATGTTACAGTAGGGACAATGTAAATAAGTTTATTAAACCTGTTTATTAAATTGTTTATTAAAGCTTAATTATAATCATATAACGCCTGGCCATCATCTTCTATAAAAATTACTTCGTAAAAAGTAATAAAGCAAGGAAAACAAAAGAACGAAAGAACAGCGCATTTTCATTGTTGAGCAATATTTGAAAAATAACGGTGTGGCAGCTACAGTTCGCAATTTTCGTGCAAAATATGGTAAGAATAGTGCTTCAACTAGCACTAATGGAGGTCATTTACACGATATGCTACTTCACACCTTACCCTATACTGCATACTTTATGAATCAATAAAAAATTTACTATTTTTAATTACAAACATGTGTTTTCTATCAGAATTACTTCTCGTGTAAATTTTGGGTCACCCTTTAGATAAGCTACCTTGCGAAGTAACACACTACCCGATCTTTTCAATATTCCCTCGGAGAACTCCTTTGAGACTAATCTCCAGCTGAATTTTCGTGAACAGTCCGTCACTAAATACGATCATTCAGATATTTTCAACGCGTCGTGCACACAGTTTAGTGTGCCGGCTATTTTTCGGAACGGTCAGTTCTCCGCGGCCGAAACGAATCCGACCCGCGCGGTCCCAGATGCCGGGTATCAAAAGAGCATAAATCCGTGCAGCTGTAAAATAAAAACAGTCGAAATTCGGGAGTGATCTTGAGCCTCGTCGGCGGCCATTATCCTCTCGATGGAGCCCGGGCAGACTCGATGAAAACGGTGCCGAGCACGGCAGTCTAAACAGTTTTTCGCATCCGCGGGTGTTGCCTCGGGTTACGAGTTTCCTGTAACACGCGTCCCGAATAACGGCGACGTGCTCTCCGTGACCAACGGTCGCGTCGACGTCAGCCTCGTTTTTGTCAGGGGACCTCCTCCAACGGCGAAACGGCAGCCGGCTGTAAATATTTCGCGCAGATGCAGCGATACGCAGCGAGACTTCGTCAGTTTTTACGGCCGCCTCGTTATCTCGCGAACTCGAATTTATGGTTCGGGGGCACCAGCGCCGTTTCGATGCTGTACAAGCCACGCGGCTGTTCCGCGCCGCGCCGCGCCGGTTTCGCGAGCAATTTCAGCGGAAACGCGAGCCTCGCGACTCGCGAAACCGTGCGACCCCGCCGCGGCGGCTGCCCCGGTGGAAATCGCGTCGAAACCGGACGGTCCGCGTTGTTCGCACGCTTTCGAAATCAAAACCAGTACTTGCGAGTGGGTTACATTGAAAATCGGCACCGGTTTCACCGACACCGTTCCGACCGACGAGAATCCATCGAAAACCCGTTCCGCCGATACTCGTCGACACCTATCGAAACTTTGACTGACGCCTACTTTTCGGCGCTCGGGAAAAAATAGATTTTTCAAATCGCGTGTAAATGTTTGGATCTTCCCGCGCGACGCGGAATTTGGCAGGTGAACCTGTTTTTTGAAATAGCAGCCGCACGTGGCGATGACATTTCGAACGTATGTTTTAATAGGCGCTCGGAGAGATGCTATTCCGGAATGAAAATACTATGTTGGAGTACTTTGTTGGAGTGTGAGAAGATATTTTATCGCATGTAATGTTTCACGGAAGTTAAACGTGCTATGTTTTAGTGAATTCCATTGATATAGTTCGGAAATTCGTCAGAATTATAGCTCGTTTGGATTCAAAATCTATTTGTAGAATATAATACAGATATATATTTTGGAAATTTTTGTATTATATTAAATTTCTATATTATATATATTCTAGAAATAGATTTTTAATTGCAGATTTTTCGAAACTTTCTCGCAATTCTCCTTTTTGGTTTGGCGTTATATTAAGAATTTTCAAAGCACCGATATTTGGAGAAAATAGCATGCCGAACATTAAAGAATTTTCAGCAGAACTCTTCGATCTTCAATGCTTAGACTGCGGATTTTGATGCATTTATAAGAAAAATGAGTACCTGTAATTTGAAATGGCAAAAAGATTAAAAACATTCAATGATGAAATAGTTACATAATTAACGAAGCATCGAAGCGATTCCTGTCTTTTGCAACAGACGCAGACAATTCTTGCATAAAGATTCGCAATCTATTAACAACTACTGTAAATTTTAAACTTCATCGAAGGCATCATACATTAGTATATTACATTAACATTAACTATACACTTGCCATTTCTAAAATATCGCCAACATACTCGAACTCCACGGAATCATTCTACAACATATTTTAAAAATATAATTGCCCACGACGCAATCTCCAGTACTCTAAACATCTTTCGAACACGTGATAACACGAGATCTCAAGTACAGATCGAGTTCGTTAGAACTCGCCTTGCGATCAGATACCGAAACTACGAACTCCCTTAACGATCCCCAACAACATATCTCCGGCGTTTCATTAAAAGTTAATTCGCAGCGAAAAATGGCGTTGGCGAACTTTGGAAGCACGTAGGAGGACGCAGCAGGCTGTTCGGCGGCTGATCGAGCTCATTAAAATGCATCCGAGATGTATATCGAGTTCATTGATACTGGAGCCTAGGTGCACGCCGGGCTCGGCGACCGGTGCACACGCTCGGCAACTGGGCGTGGATCTCTCGCGGAGCAAAAATCCCGAGGAGAATGAACACAGGCGGTGGCCTTGAACACGGTTAACCTTCGCCGCGCGGAGGATTCTCATCCCGGGGTGTGCGAGAGCGCGGCGGAAATCGTTATCGGAGGCCCGGCCCTCGAAACCTGGGCATTAAACTGCTTTCGTCGATAATAGGGCCATTTCGTGACGTGGCCAGGTGGAAAGCCGTTCCCAGGGAACGCACCGCGCGCGGCTTTCATCGGCCGGTCCTCTATCGGGTAGCCTGTGAATGAAATGTTGACCTTACGGTTTTCTTTTTGTCCTCCCGCCGTCTTTCTTTCTCCGCCCGGCTCGATACCGTTCCCCGATTGTTTCGCCGAGAGTTCGCCGTGAAATATAGGACACCTGCGACACCGCCGGAAACGGCGCTGCGATGGCCAGATGACCCTATTTCTGTGCCTGTCACGGAGAAAGAAAAGTGTATATATAAATCGATGATTTATACTCTTTTCATCAGGCTCGCCTGTCAACGTGAAAGATTCCGAGGGGAGTGTCGCATTGATCATGTGTCGAATCTGGTAAATATTTTTCAATCTCTTTCTTTATTTATTTTATCGTGCTGTGGCACCTTTACGCCGTTATATTAATCATTTGCACTATGTTAAGCTATTTTATTTCTAAATCCAAAATCGGTTTTCTGATCTACGGTATTCCCATTTTACAAGATTTGCTGCATTTTGATGCATTTTGAATCTTGTGATTCGTGAAACAGTTACAGTCTTAGGAGTCATTTCAATAGAAAGAATATTAATTGTGTACAAGTTAGTTTGAATCGTGATATAACAATGTTTAATGGTGCCCATGATCAAAGTCTATTAATTAAAGGAAATAAAGGCACACAAGAAAGAAAAGCTATTATTATTTAATTTTTAATTTATTTACTCGGATATGCGGCTATAAAATCCCTGTGGTCATAGAAGAGTTAATAAAAATATTTTATATATCAATTTCACGAGTGTAATAAAAGCAAGATAAAATCGGAATCGAAATACGCAATATTTATTAAGAAATGCCGATCGTCGTAGCTGCAAAAGCCATTCTAGTGGTTAAAAGAAGCATCATGGCACAACGAATTTATTGATCACACCGTGTGAACAACGCGGCGATAGCGTTAAACGCGAGCCTGTTTGCAATCGTTGCAAGAGAATTGGTATTTGCAGATACACGCATAATTCGGGAATGAGAGGTCTGGCCACCTGGAAAACAATTAACGGTCGAAAGCTTGATATCCAGTGTACCTAAATAATTTACTTGTTTCGCTTGACAGTCGCAATTTGTAATCGAACCCCCACAGCGGGCCGTCAAAATAGCCGAAAATTTGTTGCTCTTTCGTTTTATGAAAATGCCGATTATTCCGCGGAGCGTTCGATCGTTGAGCTAACTGCGCGTGGATGGCGAACCAAACGGGCCGAATAAAAATGGCGGGCTGATTAAAACTGCGCGTGATCCGCGACAAGCTCGAACGAAAGAATCCTGGATAACGAATGGAGAAATCCGGGAGGAGGAATTCGCTGTGTACCGTTCCGGCGGTTTAACATTTCTGCATTATGACACGGTAATCGTCGGAATTGCATGCGGGTAACGCCTCTATCTCGGGACGCGTCGGAAATTGCAGTCGCAAGAAATGAAGAGTGAAACAAATCCGGGAGCGGTCTGCGCGTAACAGCTCGCCGATCCGGGAATTTCAAATTAGATATCGACTCTCGCGGAACGAGGAAGAATTCCGCGACGTGTAAAGCTCTGCACGTGTGTAGACTGCCACGTGTTAAAACCTGTGCTCGGAGCGGAGTCGTAGAGCGCGAGGGAGCGAGAGAGAGCGGGAGCAAGAGAGATTGAGAGAGAGAGCGGAAGAGAGAGAGAGAGAGTAGAGCAAGAGAGATTGAGAGAAAGCAAGAGCAAGAGAGAGGAAGGAGAAAGCAAGAGCAAGAGAGATTGAGAGAGAGAGAGAGAGGGGGGGAGGGAGGGAGGGGTTACAGTTATTCAGAAGCTAGGCTCGCTCTTGCATGACATGTCAAGCGAGTAACGCGTCGGACAAGGTGCATTTAAGACACTACTTACACACTCCGCAGCTTTCAAAACGGGAACAATGCAGCACTTGCTTTATGAAGTACTTAGAGTGGGTGCATTAATTGTTCTCGCCCTGTCAAAGGCAGCACGCTGAACGTTGGTTTGACGACGCCCGTTCAAAATCGATGAAAACACTTGGCGAACGACAATACAAGCGCGGTTCTTCGCTGAACATTTACACGGTGAAGGAATTTCACTTTTTCACCGGACTTAATGAGACGTCTTTCATTAACGTCCGACGCAGGACCGTGACATCCGGTCAAATTGTTTCCACGAGCGAATTCTTTCGCTGCGGCTCCAGCTACGCGAAGCTGTGAACAATTCTGGATACGTCGATTTCACGTCGGATGGAGCAAACATTGCTTTCTCGTCGTTTTTAAGGGTTTTAAACAAACATGATGATAAACGTGTTGTATGTTGGAACACTTGTTCTAGCGAGGATCGATAGAAAATGCTAACAATTCTTCTTAATATTCACATTTTCTTGTCCTTTAATTTTCTTGCATCGTTCTTGTATTTTTCTTGTATTTCTTTGTATTCTTCTTGTATGTTTTTTTGTACTTTTATTCGTATTTTTCTTCTATCTTTCTTCTATTCATCTTGTATTTTTCTTGTATTTTTTCTGTATTTTCCTTGTACTTCTCTTGTATTTTTCCTGTATTTTTCTGCTATTTATCTAGCATTTATCTTGTATCTTTCTTGCACTTCTTTTGTATCTTTCGCATAATCTTTTCATACGTTTTTCGCAAATGCCGCTGCAACTTTTCCAATCGCAAACATATCTCTCATTTGTCCGAACGTTCAAATCTAGCCAACAAAAGACACTATTACCAGGAATATTTGACGCATCCCAAACTCGTATTGCAAGGGATTGACACGCGGACACAACGAGCGCATCGAAATCTGCGGATCACGAACCGAAAATAAAATCGTCGAAAAATTTAGCAGATCGGAGATCGAATCCGCTATGAAATTGTGTAATGCGCGGACGCGTAAAAGTTTCAGTTTAAACGGAATTTGCGGGACACAAAGGAAAAAGTTGCCTGCAGCGAGGACGGTGTTTTGTTCATTAAGCGGAGAACGATATCAAAGAGATTTTCATCGGTCCAGGTGAATGCCGGAAGATCTCGCGCGCTTTCGAAAATCCAACGAATTTCAGGTATGGCGTCGGCCAACTTTTTATTGTCCTTTTCGAATCTCCGATGTGTCGCGACCCAGTCCCCACGGGGGAAACAAGCAATCCGGGTGCTTTGTCGCTCGCGCAAAAGCCTCATTTTTCTAGCTAATTAATTAAGTGTCGTTACATGTCACTAACCGAGTTTTTCGGCCGTGCCCGCGCGAACGTTGTTTCAAAGCACGCGAATTTCATTAGGGAAACTTCACTTTATTTTTCGCTAACGGCGCGAACAGGCTCGTTGTCCGCCTCGCGCCAAGGCGACGTCCGTTTTTTCCTTCGAAATATTAATGGTTTTTATGGCGGAACGACTTTCGTTTTACTCGTCGACGAATATGGAATTCTGCTTCTTTTTCTCTGTTTTTCTCTCTTTTTTAGACTGTTTCTCGTGTCAATACTTGGCGGATACGTTCGGCGAGTGAATTTTAGAGTTTATATTTACGAATCGGCACGAAAATGCATTTTAATGCACTTTAAAAAATGCACTGTACAATACTATTACTGATACTATTTACAAGGAGCTGATTGACTGTTTCGTAAACGCAACTAGCGTATTTTCTTTTATAACAATGACAAAATTATAACAAAAGTTTATCAGAAAATATTTAAAATATTATATAATGTAATAATTTGAACGACTGTAATAGGAAAAATCGGAGAAAACTCTTCCGAAAATTCTAGCGAGAAAAACGATGCAAAACTGCATCGTTATTCACAGAATTGTGTATTTTCTCAAAAAGTGCATGTGCGCTAAATGCATCAAAATGTCACCGGCATATTAATCTCCCAAAAACATTTCATCCTTGTAAAAATCCAAAAACGTGTCTGTAGAAAAACATGGACGTCTTACTCCGAACAGATTGATGCTCCCGATGAGTGAAAAACGATCTAAAATCGCGTTCCGAATGAAATTTCCTAATCCGAGCGGACGCCTAAAGGCATCACGGGCTCGGCGAAGCAAAAAGCGCTGTGTCCAGACGATCTGTTCGACCCGGGATCATCGACGGTCGCACGTCGACGACGCGAGCACGGCAAAGAAAAAATAAGAGCGGAGGACGCGATGGCGGAAAATGACGGCATTCATCTTCTTACGGAATCCTCCACGCCCCGCCTGACATATACTTCTCGGTGAAAAACGCACGGCACTGCTCGCGGACAACCGGAGACAGATGATGGCCTGCTTGGATAGGCAATGAACGACGCCTCGAGTCGCCTCGAGTCGCGGCGACTCGCCACGACTCGGTTCGTCGGCGTGCAATTGCACTCGGGAAGCTCCGGGAGGCCTGGAGTCACGTCGAATAACAAGCTTTTTACCTCGGCACGGTAAAAAAAGAGTGATCGGTTTCCTGAATTATAGAGGGAATCGCGAGGCCGCGGTTTTGTCGAGTCTGGCCGAGGCGAGGCGAGGCGAGGCGAGGCGCCCGGCGAAATCCTTTGCCCTCTGAGAAGCTTTTAAATTCGCTGCCGCTTTCCTCTCTGCTTCCTGCTACGCGAGCTCTTCATCCTGGAATCCTTTTCTGCTGACGTCAGGCTCTCCTTTGACTCGTCTTAATTGCGCGGAATGGGATCATGCCGCCGTCTTTGTTTCCTTAAGCGTGTTGTCGAATCATCGTTCAGCTACTCGCGTTGCTCGAAATGGTCCTGCGGGACTCCCTGTTTTCCGGCGCTGCGGAATCATCGCTGGAGAATGTCAATTATCTGCTTCTTTATTATGCTCGTAGACGAGTCTTGCGCAAGAACGGACGGATTTATTCTAGAACCGTAACTAACTTGATAGTTGAATTGTTCGTGGGAACGTAGACGAAGGTTCTGCCGTTCCGTTATTGATCTTAATGGGAACAATGTCTATTATGACGTAGATTCTTTTATTTATTTTAATTATTTGGTTAAGGCAGTCGCACATTTACGCGCGTTTATGGAGTAGAACGATTGCGCGGATGTTCGGCGCGTTTGAGATTGCGTGGATGTTATTCGAGAGAAAAATGAGTCGAACGGCGGAGGTCTTTGGAAAATCGATGAACTCGTTTCGTCTTACTGAAGCGATTCAATGGAAAAGTACAATTCTAAATCCATGTTTTCTAATCGATTCAGACAGTTTTGAACTTTCAGATAGAATTTTAAACTGCGGACTTTGCGCATTTATGTAAAATATTGCTGATTAAAAGGAATATGGTAATTGATGCGAACATTTTATATGTAAATACATGTACATTTACAAATACACTTTTTATATAAAAATCTACGATCCAATTGAAAAGCATGAAATAAAATATAACCACAGAAGTAATAAATCCATAAACAACATCGCAATTCGAAGTAGCATTGCACAAGATTAACTCTTTGACGTGCCATTTTCTTCACAGTTACTGTGATTAGAAAATTTTTCATTGCAATAATTTCTTAGAAGCCATAGCGATTTTCCACAATGTTTTCCCGCGACTAAATTTAATTGAATGCTTAAATATTAATGACAAAGGATTTTATTCTAATTTTAAAGAACGGAATAGCATCCATACTTTACTAGTAATACCTTATTAATTACTCAATTATTAATAACTTATTAATAATTAGATTCTTAATAATTTATTAATGATTAGATTATTAATAACTTATTAATGACTAGATTATTAATAACTTATTAATGACTTATTATAAGTCAAAGCACGACAAGATGGTTCCACGCTGGCAACATCGCCGGCACAATAATTCTGAATAACTCAGCCGCGCCGATAACAGCCTATATATTTAATTACGGCGCACTTTCGCCGTTCGTTTTATCCGACGAATGGCCTCGCGTACTTAAAACGCTGCGTGAATCGACGAAATTACACCTGACACCGTTCTTGCGGGCAGCTCGAGTTTATCGGCGCCGACGACGGAGTGAATTACGCGTCCGCAAGTTTTGACAAAGCTTATAATTTTCTCGGTTTTTGTGCACGGCTTTCGGTGGCTACGAAATGCTCTTATTAGCCAATTAGCCGACACGGCACGTCGACCGAGCGCCGGAGTTTAGGGGTTTTTTTCCGGCCGGTTAGGCGAGCACCGGCAAGGGAGGTGACGGCCATTCGTGAGTTTACGATATCTCGTAGACTCTCTCTCTCTGGAGGGACGCGACCAGCGCTGTTCGACTCTATTAAAATTTTTATTTCAATGCTCTCGGCGCGCTGCGAGACGCCGTAACCGCATTAATGACCGCAGTATAATTGTGACTTCGGTCGACGACTGGGAAAGTAGGAGACCGTGGTCGCGACGCATTCGCGGCACCGGTGGCAGACTTCTTCGATTAACGTGGACGAATAAAAGCGCTGTTTATGTACGTATTCCAGCTATTTTTACGGAAAAATCAAACTCTCGGTGCTTCGGACTTTGGACCTACAGAGCTCTAATACTAGGTTAGGTTTATACGTATTAGAGCTAGCGTGTTGTACTTTCATGATATAGTTTGATTTGTTTTTATATTATACTTTGATATTGTATGTAATATACTAGACTTTTATATTGTACTTTCTATAATATACATTGATAGCACAGTTTCTGTATTATACTTTTATATTGTATTTAATATATTACACCTTTATATTGCAGTTTATATCATACACTTTTATATTATAGTTCGCATATTATACTTCTCTATATTATAGCTAGTACATTATACTTTTATATCATAGTTTGCATATTACAATTTTATGGTATAATTTCTATATTACACTTTTATATTATAGCTAGTACATTATACTTTTATATCATAGTTTGCATATTACAATTTTATGGTATAATTTCTATGTTACACTTTTATATTATAGACAATACATTATACTTTTATATCATAGTTTGCATATCACAATTTTATAGTATAATTTCTATATTATACTTTTATATTATAGCTAGTACATTATATTATATTTTTATACCATAGTTTGCATATTACAATTTTATAGTATAATTTCTATATTACACTTTCATGTTATGGTTAATAGCACTTTTCTATCATGGTTAGTGCATCACACTCTCATGTACTACGCTACACTTTGATATCATAAAGTTAGGCGCCACTTCTATATTTTCACCGAGCTAGACATTCATTTTCATTTCGTGGTTGATCAGGCATTCCAATGAATTTTAAGTGGCCGCCGCCAAAAGTGCATTTTCAATGGAACGGGCGGATTACAAAGAAATTTTTAGACGCCGCTGCATCGTCGCAGCGTTCGGCGTTGACGCGCAGGTAATTTCGGCGCGAACAAAAAATTACGGCGACGAATTTCGCCGTGGATTTTCCATGCAAATACGGCGACGCGACGGATAGATCGTTTTCCGAAATTACATCGGTCATCGTCGCTCGCCCCTTTTTCGGCCAGTCAATAACGAGGAAAGACAGGAACGAGGGTCCGACCCTAGACCCCAGACGTCGGCCGACGGTGACTGATTTTTATTGAATAGCGATCGAACCTCTCAGCGATGGAGACATTAATATTTCGTAGAAGTCGTTCAGCACGCCCTCCGCCGTCCCCCTCGATCCCCGGCGAGGTAGAATGACAGTTATACAATGACGTTAGGGACTCTTGATTGCGATCGTACCTGATGATGGACTGCGGAATCACGTGAAATTGCGCGTCACCTCGGCCAGGCAAGAAACGCGGGAAAAACAATCGAGGGTTATCGGGCGAGCCTTGTTTTACGCGGATTTCCTACGAATTTGCAATTATCCGGTCTAATTAAATCGAAATGAAACGATTGCTACCGTTATAAATGAGCCTTAATTGCGCAGACAGGATACGGGGAACATACCGAATGTGATTGATGCTCGCAAATGATGCTTCTTGCACGGGCGTTCGTTCGGTTTCGGAAAAAAGGCGAGCGCGGCCGGCAGCGTCGGGATTTAGAGAAGCTACGAGACCGATGTATTTGATTTTATACTTCAACTTTCGATTCTTCTGTTTGATAAATTACGGCCTTCCATGTGGTCGTGTTATCCAATCGTGGAAATCGAATGAGGGCTCACTTTGTGCTCGACGTTCCCGAGCGAGGGATGATGGAAGATTTATTTTAACCGAGGAGCCTTTCGTCGCGTTTGTTCTTTATGCGAACACAGCTTTTGGATTGATATGTACCTGCCGGGAGTAATTAATATGTCGGGAGTAATTAAGAGGCGTTGTTCGTAGTGAATTTATATTTTTTTAGTGAAACATTTCATTTCAGAGAAATTAAAAACTCGGAAGACGTGTTTGATTAGTTATTAAGAATATTCTTTATTCGAATAATTGGAAACGGTAATGTTATTAATTTTAGTATGTTAATTATATTTAAATCAATTATTTTCTTAATGAATTCCTGAACGAATACATTTTTATTCGTATAAAATCTTATTCGAATGGAATTCTTATTCGAATAAAATTTTTCTCGATCGTATATTTATTCGATAATGTTAACTAAAATTTTATTTGTTAATATTTATCCTCTATCCGTGATCCGAATAAAATGTTGCCCAATTCTGGTTTCAAGAATAAATTCAGGATACTCCGTTAATAGAAATCCTTGAATTCTAGAACATTTAATTAATTTCTCTGATAATTGATAATCTTAAGTGACTTATTTTATTAACAAATAATGTTTCTATTTTCCAGGTAAGAGACCATTACAACCAGCAATATGCTTCATCTACCCTGACAGTGTCTCAGCTGCAAAACTGCTCGAACGGGTAAGAAAATAAACGACCATAAAATTTCTACTCCGGCACACAGTAACCGGCTTCTTCCTTTTCCTATCTCCCGATTTTCAAAAAAGATTTGATATTAGCTTCACGGGAGAATTAACGTCTATAAAAGAAACTTTGAAATTCACCTTCGCGTTAAAAAATGTCAATTGAATCGCTAAAGTTATTTCCAGCAGGGAAATCTGCTAAAGTCCGCAAACAGGGCACAGTAATTGGCCCCTTCTACCCTATTCCATCAGAAACTGCATTAGCCACGAACAACTCCATCTTTCCTCCGTTCTCGCGCTCAATTTCTCGCCAGGTTGAAGTCGCTTTCGTTGTTCCGCCGGCATCAAGGGATTTTTAAGTTGCAACAAAAAGCGGGAACACCTCGGCGGCGTGTGAATCACGCACGGCGTTTCAGAGGGCGACGAGAGCCAAGCCCTCCTGTAAATCGCCTAACTTTCATTTAGAACTCCGGCAGAAATAATGCGCGTTAGCTTGACTCGCGCTCGGCTCGCTGGTTCTTGCGCGGCGAGCATAAGTTCGCGCCGCGCGGTTTTTTTCGCGAACTCCGGCGTAAAGACGCGGAACATTGTCAAAGTTTAAATGGAAGAGGGGTTGACGGCTAGATTCGTGGAGTACCTTCCGCGAGTTATTACCACGCCGCGTGCGGCAGAGATAACAATTAATTCGTTACTACCAGACGTTAATTACTTATCTTGTTATTACTACTTTATTCATCAAATTTTATTTAAATTTATCAAATTTTATTTAAATTCATTATATTTTATTTAAATTTATTATATCTTATTTATTATTAGAGGTATCAATTACTTACTATTCTCAGTAATTAAATCTTTTCTCATTAACAAACAAGGACAAGGACTTTTTAGAATTTATATTATTATATATATATTATTATGATTAATTATACTATTTTCGAGTTTCTTTAAACGTTTTGTAATTTTTTTACGCGATGTAGCTTTTGTCATAAGTGCATGTAAATCCGCAGTCTAATTGTCACGTGTATTATATTTTTAATTGCGATCTAACGGGACAATTTTCAATGCATTTATCGTAAATCTATTTTTTAATTGCGATCTAATGGAACAATATCTAATGCATACATCGTAGCTCTAACATTTAATTGCAATCCGATGAAACAGTTTCTAATGCATCAGTATAAATGATAAAACAATATATTTAATACAGTTTTCATTTCATCGTAGAACACTGTTTCACGGATCGTTTAGTAGCCAAAGTGGCACTCGAGAGACAACGCAGGTCTCACAATTAATTTCTCAGACTCGAAGTCGCGCTTAATTGCACGAAGGCGCCAAGAAAACTGGCGACGCGGTGCTCCGGTGCTCCCATCGCAGCGTAATCAATTCCGCATCGATCCGCGCGCATGTTTCTGAAAACTCTCGAAATTCCTGGCGCATACTTAGCAGAATACGCCGCGTTTAATGAAGAGCGCTCGAAGGGCTGCTCAAGTTGCAAATAGGAAGCTCCTGTACATGCTAACTGCGACATTTGTCACGTATCGGGGTCCGTTATCATCTTCCGCGATAATGAAGAGTCTGTCGAGAACACTTTCGGGCTTAATGGTGTCCCTGGATACGTGTAAATTGCCCGTGTACCTGATATTATTACAGTGACGGGGCGATGTGCGCGCCCCGCGAGCAGTATCGGGCCGAACCATCGAAAAGAGATAAGTGCATACACACGAATGTGTCGCGGCCGTCGTAAAAATACTGTAATGATCTTGAGTCGCGCTATGGGAACGCGGTCGTATACTTCGAAATGCGCTGTACAATTTCGCGTAATAGTTATTTCCATTAGTTCATTGATATTGGGAGCTGATACAGCGCTGGCTGGCCGCTAATGAAATATTAATGGAGGGATGAGCACGATGCACGGAGCAAGAGAGGCTTGATAGAGAGTCGAGAAATACTCCGTCACGATAGTTAATATGTTCGTCCAGATGCGACGTTTCTATTGTTTTTGCGAGGCTGGAGTGGAATAGTAACTGAGTTTGTCGGTGAATTTCTCTAGAATTATTGAAGATGTGACAACGAAATATTTTAATATAGAGATTAATATTGATTCACTAGTCTATGTCAATCATCCATTTGTCATTCATCCATGACAAAAATGAATATGTGAAATCTAAAACGGTAATACGATTATAAACATTAATTTTTTTTTAGTATATTCATGCAATTTGTTCGACTTACTGAAAGAATTAAAGGAACGAAAGGACGAAATTCCGATTCGGCAATTCACGCAGTCAATTTTTATTTTCCCCAATGATCCACAATTAACCTGTTGCTATTTCAGAAATTCGTTTCGTTCCTTCTTGTTCGAGAAATTCATTTAATGGAGAAAAGTTAACATTGCTAAGTATAAACGATCTTACGCTTTCCTCAGATCTGAGGAAAGCCATTAAGACCGTTCACGGACTCGTTTATATTCGATATCGTTCCCGAATCATAGGAATCGAACGAATTTCTCGAATAAGACGGTATTAAATGAAATCTCGCAATAAGGAATTAAATGAATTTCCCGAATAAGAAGGAATTAAATGGATTTCTGATTTGAGAGAACACGCGACCGGACTTCCCAGCAATTACGCTGCCGATTCCGACCGAAGATTTCCTACTAGGGGATAGTTAGGATACGTGGACCTTGAAGAACCGTTAGAAGACTTGGAAAAGTCGAGAGGCTTTTCTGATCGTGGTTGTCGAACCAGGGCTGGGGTCGGTAGACGAAGCTTGAGATCGCGGGCTCGGAGCTCGCTTCCCTGGTTTCTCCGGGAGGGTGGATACATATATCCTGGAGAGATTGTTGGACTGAGAGCGAGAAAGGGAGAGATGGATAGATAGATAGATAGAGAGATAGACAGAGAGAGAGAGAGAGAGAGAGAGAGTTGCGAAAGAAGCGCTGAGTACGCGAAGACTGCAAGACCATGTGTGAGTCCGACGGATATTTTTGGATGTCCTTTTGGGATGATCGGATCCCCGTAGACCTTGAAGACAGTGTTAAGAGAATTCTAGAGCCTGTACCCACGAGATCGAACGTAGTCGATAAATCGATCTTCGTACTCATCGATGATCCATTATTTCCCTTGAGAAAGATTAACACGACGTCGAATGGTTCTTCTGTTTCTCAAGTTCCATGTTATCGATCATGCTTTTCGATCTAGTTTCAAGGATTAACGCGATGTCGAATGATTCTTCTGAGGATGACTGTTACGATTTAAAGTATTAGGTTCTTTTATTAATAAATTTTATATAATTTTAAATATGATATCAGTCAAAATCTAATAACAGAAATATGTCAGTTAGATATATAATTTAAGATATTATATTTTATACGATGTAAAATATTATAGTCTTCCACTAATACATTTTAAATAATTTAAAATATAGTGTCGGTCACCGGTGACTGACGATTTAAAATATTATATTCTTCCATTAATAAATCTTAAATAATTTAAAATATAGTAAAGTCGTTTACTGTGTCGAAGATTATTACATTAAATCGACAAAAATACTGTTAAATATATTTACATCATATAATATATTTATATCTGTTAAATGTATTAATCACTTAATTAAAAATCGTTTCTGGACTCCATTGACCGCTTCCAAACCGGTCGACACTCGTCAACGAATATCGAGATCGGCCCGCTAACAATCGGATGCGTGCTTTACTCGGGGCTTTGTGCGGTTCGATCGAGCGATCCACGAGCGTTTTTCAGAGCGCGTCCCTGAGTTGCGTGATCCTCGCGCCGTAAAGGGGGCCGTTGGCGAAGAGGGGCCGGGGCAAGAGGCGCATCTTATAACGTGGGTAACTGCAGGAGTCCGCCAGCTGTGGACCGAAGAAACGAGAGCAGGAGGAACGCTCGGGATCGCGAGCGGGTTCGGGCCGAGAGGGACGTCGAAGCCGGTCTTCGACGTTCTACAGTGTTTCTCGGCCGGGAACCAATCCGATCTGCCGTTCAGCAATCACGCACGCCTCGGCTGCTCGCCATCAACCGACGGATAAGTACGCCGAGACGAATCGGAGGACGAACGAGAATCGTTTGCGCGTCCAGAGACCAGACGGAGATCGTTTCGGCAAATTACGATCGACGACTAAATAGTTCACCTGGAAGACCCCCATGGCCGTTTCTTGGCGTCCCATTATTCAAATCTTAGGACCAGTTGCTGTCGTTGCGGGCCGTTTCGCGAATAGCTTGGAAATCGGTCGATTCGACCGCCATCTTGTAATTAGTTGTTTTTTGGTTAGGTGTTCAAGAGTACAGTATTTCTTTTTTCCACCGATATTACCTTGTGTAGTATCTTTCAACAATTTTGGCGCAATCAAATTCTGTTCGAATAATGTTTGCAATAATTTTGTCGAATTTCGCGTTCGAATAGTCTGCGAATAAAAGCTGCAAATAAAGGACGTCATTCGGAAGCAACAAATATTTTATTTGATAAATGTAAGTAGAAATATATATTTATATATATTATATAATTATTATATATATTATATAATTATTATATGATTATATAATTATTATATGGTTATTATATATTACATAATATATTATATACTATTATTTCACATAATTATCATATATTCTACGCATAGAAATATAATCTTAATTTTTTATGCATAATCTACATACAAAAGTGTGTTTATACAAGTGAAAATATTTTACTCGAACAAAATCGTTACTCGTTAGCTGCAAATAAATCTGGACAATGGATTTACTTGTTTTATCATGGTTTTTATGTTCTCCCGAGAGAAATTAGTAGATGCAATTTCAAACACAGCCGCGGTTTATGCAATTAAAGGACACCATTTCGAACTTGTTAAACACGGGCAAGTCTTGTTTAGCACAAAGACCCGGGATATCTAGTAATTTTTAATTAGCCGGTAACATGCTGATGATGTGCTCTGGCAGCCAGTATGGTGCGGGTTCTGTAAAAACCACTGTTAATTAAGTTTTATTCGATATTTTAAATCGGAGCAAAGCGCTGCTTTTATTAACTTGTTGGAATAGTTGCTGACCGTTTCGCTTTACTCTAGCATGGAATGGTACACTGTTTAATTTGCAATAAAAACGGCAAATTGCAGATTAATTTTTAAACAGCCGTCGCAAAAAGATGGACCTTCGTCATTGCATTGAATTTTCGAGAAACGTGGCTCTGCGTTTCTCTCTAATTTCGTGCAAACGAATTTTGTAATAAAGTACAGTTAAGATAAAACTAGTAAGAATGAGAATAAAAATAGAATAAGAATGATAGAGTAAGAATAAGAATGGAATAAGAATAACAAAATAAGAACAGTAGAATAAGAGTAAGAATAGAATAATAGAATAAGAGTAAGAATAGAATAAATATAATAAAATAAGAATAAGGATAGAATAATAGTAATAGAATAAGAGTAAGAATAGACTAAATATAATAGAATAAGAATACAATAAGAATAAAATAATAATAATAATAGAATAAGAATAAAATAAGAATAAAATAATAATAATAATAGAATAAGAATAAAATAAGAATAATGGAATAAGAATAAAATAAGAATAATGGAATAAGAATAAAATAAGAATAATAAAACTAGAAAATTCGGAAAGATAATATTAAAATAATTTTGCCGTAAACGGATTTTCACGAATCGCCGAACCCAGCTCAGCTAACTAAAAATATAAGTACATCGCAGACGGTGTCCCGATATCATCGAGAAAGATAAAAGAAACTAATCCGGAAGAGAAATCTTCCTTATCTTCTCGGAAGGTGTTCGGCAGAGGGCAATGAAAAACGTGCCTGCTAACTGAAGCTCGCCGGTTAAATATAAAACGTGAACCGTACCAGCGCTTGCAGAAGCTCCGCGGCGACATAAAATTCGCAATTTAGCCGCGGCGTAACCAGAATAAGAAGAACAGAGATTCTGGCCAGTGTACACTGAGTACAGTTTCCGAGCGGCGTCGCAAACGCGGTTCGGAAAAGTGAATGAGCACAGGTGAAAGCCTGGTTACCATCTTTGCAGAATCTCGACCGTCAAGTAGCCGAAGTAATCGGGATTTTAAAGAGAACCAGTTCGCCCTGAGACCTCGTGCACTTTTTCGCTTTTTAAAAGGCTGAAACTGGTTCCACGTTTCAATTACTCGCGCCGTAAGGACCGTGTAACCCCGCTGTTGTCCGCCATGGGAATCGATAACACGAGTTTTCGCGACGCGAATATATACCTGCCCGCGTACGAATATACGACGGCCGATGCACACGGCCGGCCGTCATGCAATCTGTGACCGTAATTTTCATTGGTATCGGTATCAAAATGCTCGCTGGAAAACCGGCTAAACAGAAACGAGTTAATATTCTACCTGGTAGCTCGGTTACGTTCGCGGAAAAGTAATTTCCCCCGATAAATGGCCGAAAATGAAGTTTAAATTGAATTTCCCGTAACCGGTGCCCGGGCCCCGGGAAGTTTGCCCGAACTCGCGACGTAAAAACACGCTGATAGCGAAAGGCAATGTTGAATCCTCTCGAAACACGTTAATGCCCGCGTTAAATATTGCCGAAGTTACACGTCGCCGAGAGCCACCGGCGAACGAAAAACCTGCGCCCCGTCGTCCCTCTAATCTCTAAATCTTCCAATTATTATTGCGATATAAAAGCGACGGCCGATAAAACGTTTGCAAATTAATTTTCTAAAGCGCAAGAACATTTCGAAGACGTTTCATAGCTGTTGGCTCTGAAAAATTTATTGGCGGTGTATTGTTACATTTCTTTGAACCACTTCTGCTCGACGTGTGCGTTTTAAGATTTGACAAGTAATTTTAAAATGCGTTATTTTTGAAGAATATAATTGAGTTTTAACTCTATATAAATTTAGAAATAGAGAAAAGGAAATTAGAATATAAGATTAGAAATTAAACAAATTAATTAATTATATTGAACTGTTCAACACATTCTTCAGTTTGTAAATAAGTACAATACTTCAAAGCACTTTTTTTTTAAATATTTACATTTCATTATGTCTTTTTGAGGTTAACAAACTTTAGTTAAGAAATGAAGAAGTTTTAGGTTAGCTTTAGGTTATGTCAACGCACACTTCGTTCACGCATTTTTCGTCTGCTCTTCAATGCAGCTGTTTGCCCGTCTAGCATCATAATTCGATTAATTTATTAATTCTGCAGTCGTTTTACATAATTATAGACAAACATATTAATATCTACAAGAATCAAACTTCACACAGATAACTTATTTATCCAAATTCCAATTTCTTTTCCAAATTCTGCTTTGCTACTTCATTTATTTACTAAATCAAGGTATTATTATAATTTAATTATGATAAACCACTTTACTATACAACTTCTAATACAACATAAGTTTTATATTATTTTATAAATGTTATATTACACATAAATTTCAATATTATAAATAAATGTTCAACAAAGTCCTCGTCGCTTGAAGAAGCTCCCAACACTATGTCCCGACCTGCCCTAACGGTTTACTCAAAATGAACGAGCATCCCGTTCCATTCTCAGCCCCATAAAGTATCGATGACGCCAGAAACGAGAATCCGTATTATACACCGTAGTAAATTAGAACGCTGCAAATGAATAATTATAGATGCGCGACCAAAAGCGAGCGTCGCCTCCCAAGTAAATCGGATCCCGGAGAATGTGGCCGGGAACACCGTAGACGGGGAGCTGCGTTTCTCATGGGAATTATGGTCGGGATATCGTTCTCGTGGAGCTGCGGTCAGAATATTTTGACCGAGAAGTGAAATCACGCGGAATTACGATCGGAAAATTGCGAGCCGGGCAGGAAAGTCTGATGAGGCATTAGATTCAAAATTTTCGTCCCGCGGGAATTACGGTCGAAGATCCCTGCCCAAGCTCGAAAACCTTTGGTATTTGGTAGACCGGTCGCTTCCTTTCTTACAATTCTCCATAAAGTTTTTCTTTTTGCTATTGGAGTCTATCTATTCTACGTATATTTGACGGTAATATAAATTTTTTTATTTTCAATATTAATGTTAATGTTGTTATTGATTATATATTATACATTTTTAATATTAATATTGTTTTAATAGTATTCATTTATATATAATTTTTTATTTTCAATATTAATATTAATGTTATTATTGACTATATATTATATATTTTTAATATTAATATTGTTTTAACAGTAATATCATTAAATTATTAATAGTGTAATATAATCATCTAAACTAAATAAATAAAAACGCAGAATCTTTTATTAATTAGTTCCTATAAAATGTTACAGCAGTGCAATGATTTTTATTTCAGTTCAATTTTTGGTATATTATAATAAAATATATACACATTATATGTATATATCTGTATATATTGATCGAAATGACCCACATTTTATTTCTCGAAGAAGTAAAATTACTTCAACACACTTGAAAATAAGATATCGAATTCTAATCAAGGAAACGATGTTCTAAAATCTTCAAATTATATCCTGAAATTATTTAATATCAATAATATCGCTAATGTTCGTACAACAGTTATTTAAAACTTGTACGACACGCCTAGAAAATGTAACAGCAAAGGGTTGAACGAATTCGCTGATACTAAAATTATTGCGAAACGCGATACGACAATTTAGTCGCGACATAGACAAAGGCTTCGTCTGCAAAGGGTTAATAAATTTTTTCACCAGATGAAATACCGCGCTTTTCGATGTCCCGTGAACGAAGAATGAAAGGAAGGGAAATCGGTTTAATACGATGTGCAGGGTTGCGATAGAAGTGCCGACATTCACTGCGACAGTTGCACGAGTTTATTGAGAGGGCAGCATAAGGAAAATATCGGCGGAATAGCGATTAGTTAGCTGTCGGTGCATAAGCATTTAATCTCCGTTAGCTGAACACATAAAGAGACACGGGGTCGAAAGGAATTCCCCGATAAAACGATTTGCAATTCCCGGTTGGATCCCCGCCCCGTTTTACTCGCTGTTTAAATATTATTCCGAGTCTAGTCTAGCCCGGCCCCTGTCCTCGGCTGCCTCACTTTCGAAAGGTGTTTTATCTATATTTATTCTTGGCGTCGTTCTTTAACCTTGCCTTTGCGCTTTATCGCCGGCACCGGCGTCGCCGCCTCTTCTCCGGGGTGTGTTTGCACTGGAACGACGATTATAGCGGTCGTAAAACAGGTTCAACCGAACGTTTGTACTCGCGAGACCCGTTCCTATTGAAACAAAGAGGCACGTCGCGATATTTATACAGCTCTTACACGCACGCCGAGTAACGCGTAATGCTGTTCCCAGCCGACTTTCCTAAATGGCCGGGATTCCTTTGCATCCCTCTTCCGCCGGGCTGCTGGCCTCTCTTCCGAAACTGATTTCCAACACTTTTCATCCCGCTACCAAGCGCCACTGAATCGCCGTTTACCCGCTCGATGCAATTTTCTGAATGTTCCGCGAAATGCGCGGGATTTTTCCTCGTTGATATCAAATAGATATTATCTCATTCGAATTGAAATAATTTATGCTCCTCTTGCCCGTCTTTCTCATCGCCTTTCTCCTCTTTTTGCTCGGCTTTATGCTCCTCTGGAGCCTCCTCTTTTCCCCCGTCTCTGTGCTCGTTTTTCTCCTCGTCTTTATGCTCGCGTTTATGCTCGTGTCTTGATAAAATAGTCGCGAAAGGAACCGTCCATTTAATGAAACGCTTTTTCGAAATTAGTACACGCGGCTGCGCGAATACGAAACTGTTAAACTAAACGTCGTTGTCCATCATTTCGGTGGCTGCGGTGCTCGCATACTTTGCAAACGCACCTTATGGATTTCCGCTCCAAATAGCGCGTCTCTCGCTTATTTCGTATAACTCTCCGACAAGGTATAGTAAATTAACTGTAGCGATCCTTTGAACAGGTTTCACACTTACGACGTTAACTTATTATCAGATATTATCAGAAGCATATCTATTTGCAAAAATCGTGTTCATTAATTTCTGGAAACATGACTTGAATAGAAGTTCATTGTTCTTGGTAATAATTTTAATCGTTCGAAACTAACGTAGTTGTGTTTTATATTGTTTGGATTGCTTCATTGTTTTGTTCTTTCTTTATAATTTCTTCTCATGAACGCATTAAGATCATATTCTATGGGGGTGAGGGGGTTGCTACCACCTTTTCGCTCAATTCTTGTTTTTAACACTACTTGTGAATAGGCCATTGTTTTTGTTTAACTGTAATCATATTATTACTATTATAATATTATTACTATTATAAGAATGATAATATCAATATATTATTATTATAATTACTATTACTATTATTATTATTATGATTACTATTATTATTATTATTATTATGCTGAATTTTTGTAGAGAAATGAAAAGAGCATTTGACCTATCGATTAAATAAATAAATAAATAATAGACAGAGTTAACTGGCTAAAATTTTGACTACTCCTCGCAACGTCTAATTTCAACGAACGACAAAGTAAAATGCAACGACCAAGTTTATTGCACGAACATAAAAACGAATATTCTCTTATTGCTTCCAACTGCGGCGTATCACACGTACCGGCAAACAATTTGAATACTCGGTTTCCGCTCGTTCAACGATGTTTCATGCTCGGAACGTAAACGTATAGATACAAGATGGCTTTCAAGCCCGTCTCAACAATTTGCATAACAATTTCTTTCGTCCTCGATCGCCCCGATTTCCCCCGTAAACCGTGTTCCCGAACTGATCACATTATAAATTCGAATAAAAACTCCGGCGAAACTTTGTTTCCCGCACTCGGGCACATTTTCTAAGCGGCGACGCGAAATCTGCGGAGCGGGAGACCCTTCGGCGAGTATGCCATCGTCGAAAAGTTTCGGGTCACGTGTTATTCAAAATGAAAGTACATACATCTTGCAACATCTTGCGTCCGCCGGGGAGGGGCAGAGGGCTTGTAAAGTTCAAAGAGCTTGAGGAAATAATTTTCTTTAAGGAGCTCGTCGCCGGTCTCGAAGACACTCGAGAATTTTCGAAACACGCGGAAACGCCGGAGACTGTGTGTACTTCGTGCCCGGATGAAACTCGAAGTGCGTACTTCGTTGCTTTTTGATATGGTCGGGACATCGGTGTGTAGCGTGCACAGTGGTCGAAGTAATGACAGGTTCGTCGGACTTTTGTGACGCAACAAAGGGTTTTACGTAACGCAGCCAACTTCTGTTGGGTATTAGTAGTGAACTTTTATGCGAAATTGACTTCGTCAGTTGCAATAAACGTAAACCAAATAGGAATAATTTAATTACTTTATTGATTCAGAATTTAAACAGAAATTTTTATAAAATAAAATCGATTCAACCCTTAATGGCCTTCCGCCCTTAAATTGTTTCAGTATTTTCGTTGCTTGAAATTTCATCTAGCCATTTTCATTGTAAATGCATAATATTTTATTGTTATCAGATGATTCGTTACGAAGCTAAATACATAATTATCCAAATAATATAACTTTTGTTATTATAGTTATTATATTGTATAAGTATGGCTATTATCACAAAAGCAATTCGAGGAAACGTAATTGTTTCAATGATTTCGTTTTCACGTTCGAATTAAAATATTGCAAAATCACGGCAAGAGAGAAAATAAACATTTCGTAATATTGCAAAATCAAATTCGAAATATTCCAACAAAATTCTGATTCATCCAATACTATAGTTCGATTCTTTTACGACACATTACACCTCGGTTCCGATTACAGTGTTTTCGGTGAAACATTGATTCAAAATCAACGAGAGCCAGCTAAGATGCAGCTATTGTCATTTCGGTCACTGTATTTCAGCTTTCCGAAAGCTCGGCCTTCGTTTAAAAAAAAAATGGCCGTCGAGTTCCTCGAGAGATACGATTCGAAGATAGCAGAAAGTGCTCCGGCGAAAAACTGACTCGATCGATCGGAGCCTGTAATGCCGGGTACCGTTTTGCAGCGTGCAGGGCGTAGAGGAGGATGCGCAAATTGCACGATTCGATTAGAAGGATGGCGATCGACGATGGCGTCTCAGCGAATTATGGTAGTTACAGATTATTGCCTCCGCGGTAGCGGCACTTCCATTGAACGGCTCTTGTTTGGTTCGTTTAGCACGTCGTCTTTCCGACTACAATAGATTTTCCCGATTGTCCTCGGCTTGTAAACAAAAATGGACAATTTGCAAACAAAAATCGACAATTTGCAAACAAAAATGGACAATTTGCAAACAAATGACATTTCAAATACATTTTCCACGTCGGACTGTTATAATAATCACGAAACCGTTACAATAATTACAGAACTGTCATAACAATTACGAAACTGTCAGAATAATTACGCAACTGTTATAATAATTACAAAACTGTTAGAATAATTACAAAACTGTTAGAATAATTACAAAACTGTTATAATAATCACGAAACTGTCACAGCAATGTCGAAGCAGACTGTCATAGTAATTGATGAAACTCGAAGAACCGGGCGAGCGAACAAGACGCGGATTCTGCGGAAATCAAGGTGGAGAACCGGACTTGCAAATACCTGCATCGAGGAGTGCATAAAACGGTACTAGCAGGATCGCCGGTGTAGCCGACGAAAATCCGCGGGCACGATTTCTTTCAAACAGGAGAATATTATGTTACTATCTGGACGAAAATCTGGAGGCTTTCAGGTCGCCGTGGACGGCCGCAGGGAAGCCTCGAGGAGGCGCCCCTTATCCCGACACCTGATCTCGTCCGAGGAAGTCCGCCACATCTGAGCCACAAAGGCCATCCCGCTCGCTTAAATTATGCTCGGAAGTTTCGGTTGTAATTTTACGCATTTTATCGCGGCCAATAGAATTCCACGGCAAACGGCGCCGGGTCGCCGGCGATCAGATAGCTCCGCAATGGAAATGCAACAGCTTTGCTCTTCTTTATGCCGGTGCAACGCTCCTTGCATCGGCGAGAGCCACGCGGCTACGGGTATTGTTTCCGCGTGATCCGAGCGTTGAGTATCGATTCGCGATTAGCGAAATGCAATCTGTTTCTCGGACCTCGGGAATGGTTGTCATAAAGTGTCAAAGTTTCATTGGACTTTAAACATTTCGTTATATTGTTTAGACTCGATTAAGATTCGTCAAGATGGCAGCGAATGTTCATGAGGCTCCTGTTTCTTGCAACTAGTGCATGACATTTTTATTTTGTAGAAAGAATCACCATTTCTTCTATAGTAATTAATATAATTATGCAACTTATATATTATCCATGTTAATTTCTTAACAAATGTATAGATAAGAAATAATGATTATTATTTCATATATTTTATATATTATTTAATATTTATTATTTCATATACGTTAGTTGCGAGTAAAGTTATTGTTGCTCATTATTTTTGATCTATATAATATAATAATATCTTCTATATAATATAATAATTTCTTAATGAATATATGGATAATAAAAATAATGTAGAAGTGCAACGAAAATAGCTTTCTATTTATATATTATTTAGTATACGTTACTCGTGAGTAAAGTAGGACAGTATTCTAATGCTTCTTTCTCTGGCCGATTTTTTACCAAATGCCGTGATTCATTTGTTAAATAGGCATTCGGTGCATGCGAGAATTCGCATCGAGGTTCGCCGCTTATCAGGCATCTTGGCACCGTATGAATAAGGTCTGCGTAACCCGGAATCTGTACGCGCAAGTCAGAATGGATTAAGACATTAGAATTCCGTTTGTACCGGCTCATGGAGGATGCCGCGGTCTAATATTCGGAATTACCACTTGGCTTCCATGTGGTTACCAAAGGAAATATCATAATAGAGGATAATTGACATGCGGAACATGCGGTATTCCGATTTTACCCGATCGAAACTGTCTCCTTGCTTATACGGCACGAAATAATATCAAGCGTCGCTAAGGCTTTCCCGAATTCGATGGGTCGGGCACTGTACCCTATACTTATGGCACACTAAAGGACCTTGAACCCCTACATGTGAATCGATTAAATAAAAAAATTAAATCTAAGAATCAAATTAAAAAAATAAATTAAAGAATTAAGTTAAAAAATTAAATTCAGGAAGTAAATCACAGAATGAAATTAAGAAAATTGATTTAAGAAAATTAATTTAACAAATGAAATTAAGAAAAGTGAATTAAGAAAATTGAATTGAGAAAATTGAATTAAGAAAATTAAATCGACGATTAAAATTGAGAAAATTAAATTAAGAAAATTAAATTACAGAAGTAAAGTAAAGAATAAAATTAAAAGAATTAAATTAGAAAATTAGGAAATTAAATTCTAAAGATTAAATTAATAAAGTGAATTATAAAATAGAAACATAAGGTTGAATTACGAAATTAAATTAAATGATAGAACGGTGACACTTATTAAAATTATTAAGAAGATACACATGGCTCCCACGCCTTACAATAGACACAGACAATGTTCATTTCAGACAGAGACCACGATAGATGCAACACATCTGCATCTCCGAATTCCTCATTCCACTGAACTCTGCGCTCGAAAATGAACCAAGACGCTTCCGGTAGTAGCGAGATCCGTACCCAAAACTGTCTCGCCCGTCTCCATTCGGCCGACATTCATCTTCGCAATAAAACCGCCGGTTTCGTCGATCCTAGGAACTACGGCCTGCGAATACAATCGGCTCGCAGGAGTTTATCGTCGCAGCAAGAGTTTCGCAAGGCTCGGAGCGAGGCGAAAGGATTTTTCTTCTCGAGCAGCAGCGATCCGAGCCATCGAGAATTTTCCCGGGTCTCTGGCCGGCTGGCTCCTCTCGCGGGATATTACTCGATTTTTCCGAGAGCGGGTAAATTTTCGCAGCGACGGGGCTAAAATATCGCCGGGAACAGGTTTCGAAACTCTTTAACTTACGGTATCATTAACGTCGTAAGGAAGTTGTCGGATCGACGACGGGGTAGGTGGACCGTGTGCCGCGGGGCGGCCGGGAGAGGCTCGTAAACTTGCGTTTTAACTTTGTTCGAGTGCGGTTAATTCCAATTCCGTCCAATTAGTATCGGAGCGTCGGATAAACAAAACGAATAGAAGCGGAGGCCGCGTGTTCAGCCATTAGCAGCCGCGGAAGTCCCTAGACGCGCGTGTCTCGATGACGACGCCGACGCGGACGGTCTCTCTATTATCGGTTTATTTATTAGCGAACCGAGAGCGGCCGGCGACCTTTAAGATACCCGGCCGGCCGCTTTTTATCTTCATTTTTCTTCCCGTTGGTTTAGCTTTTGTTCGCGCGCTCCTTTTGTTTCGGTAAACAGAAAAACGTCTGCAACGGCAGACGCGGGCTCCGGGGTTCGCTGGTCGCCGCCACTTTGACCGTTCTCGCGTGAATCCCGTGCACGAGGCGCGGCCATTCGCCGAAGTTGTTCTTGCGGAAGCTGAGCGTGCGTGCTCGATCCGGAAAAATCGACCAAGAAGTCGGCCGCATTCGATACACCGCGCCGGAATCTCCAGTTTCGGTAAACCCGGCTGCAAAAATAAACCCGTATAAGCAGTTTTAAACCCTTGAGAACGGCTCGCCGAACTGCAGCCACTGCGCCGCTGTTGCACTGTTGCAGGCTACTCGCAAAATGGCTGAATATCGATCAAAGCGTTGCGCGCT
Organism: Augochlorella aurata; assembly: GCA_028455555.1. NCBI lineage: Eukaryota > Metazoa > Arthropoda > Insecta > Hymenoptera > Halictidae > Augochlorella > Augochlorella aurata. The sequence continues at coordinate 6,579,482 of CM052157.1, read as the reverse complement.
GGCTCGAGTTGTCGTAAATGGTCCAAAGCAAACGTTTACAATTTTTCCAAGTCGGGAATGATTGTATTTTTAGAACTGTTTGCAGTTCGCCGATTCGCGGCTCGGGATTTCGATGGCTAAACCTAATCGCGCCATTTAGCATTGCCGTTTGAAGAATTTTGTAGATTTATGAGGTCCGTGAATCGACTAATCGATTCTAATCTAAATCAAATAAATCAATAATCGATTATGGATCGCGTTATTGTGAAAATAGCAATCATGTATATACAGGGTGTTACCGAACAGGTGGTGCAAGCGGAAAGGGGCGAATACGCATGAAAGGATAAATCGAAAACGTAGAGTGGTATTTTTTTTTATGGAATTTCATTTTATATATATGTCTAATTAGCATCGTTTGCTATTTTTACAATAGAATGATTTATAACGAGAAATTAATATATGTATATATTAGGATATTAAATTTTTGTAATAGAATAGTAGAACGCACATTAATTATTAAAATTAAAATTATTAATGAAACATAGGAGATTAATTAAAAATCAGTGGTAGTTCATTAGAATGATTTATAATGTAATGTTAACATATACTAGGATATTAAACGTCTATTTTATTCTGTTATTCTTATTAATTTAGAATTTTTTAGAAATTCTGCAGAACGAAAGGAAAAATAAAATAGTAGAACGTACAATAATCATCGAAGTAAAAGACATTAATGATATGCAAAAGACGTATTAATAATCAGCGAGCAGGTCGGTCAGCCTAGTTTGTTATTTAAAATCTGTCCGGTATGAAAAACTAGGAGGAAGGCTAATTGCGCTATTCAATTAACGCGGGGCCATTAAAAATGATTCGCGAGCATTCTTCGCGGCGAGAAAAATCCTGAGCAATTTATATTCATGGACCGGAAGCCGCGGAAATTCTACACCGACTTGCCTGGTGCCGCAAGATCGGCGCGTCAAAATGGCGTCGCGCGGTTCGGTACGGCGGGAACACAAATAATTACAAGCTGACGAAGAATTTCGAGGACGCCGGCAATTAAACGCGACGGCGGAGCTTCGGCGGAGCTTCGGCGGAACCGTACCGGTCCGCGAACCGTCTAATTTCGACGGAATCGTGTTAAGAAGGCCGCGTGCTCGAGGATTTTCGGCACGGAGACGGGTCAATTAAAAATTCAGCTATTGATTAAAAAGTTCGCGATTGAAGGGAAGAGCCGGTCGATCGAACGTCGCCCGGCGACCCTCGAGGCTCGTCGAAGTCGCGATCTTTTAATTCCGCAGGAGATGGAGGTATAATTGGATCACGCAGAATTAATAGGGGATTTTCCAGTTACACGGCCGCGTCGTCCGAGCAGGTGTTTAAGCCTACCGTGAAAAGGACCGTGTACATTACTTACGCTAATGCGATCGCGGCAAATTCTTTGAAGATTATTCATACTGGCGGCGTAGCGGTAGAATTCGTTGGCGGGTCGGCAGAACTTCGTCGGAATTTCCATCTCCGAAGCAAAATTTCCGGAAAGAAAAATTTTGTAAGATGTTACCGCAACGCTCTCCTCCCTGTCTGTTACGGCGCAACGAAAGTAGAACGAACTATAATTAGTCTGTTGGGCGTTTGTGGTAGAAGCGGCTGGAACACGAGATGATTTTCAATTTATTCAAACTGTTAGAGACATGGATACATTTTTATGGAGCTTGTAGTTTTCGCAATGGGTGCGGGGAAATTTAATGTTGCACGAAGGTGCGATTCGATTATCGTGATCATTGAAGGTACAATTCTATCATCGTGGTCATTAAAGATAATATACATTATCACAAAATTATTACAATTATTACAGAAGTCTTCAATAAATTGTCTCGTGCATTGACGTCTGTAAAAAATTACGGTTCTTCCATTGTTTAAATAATCCCTTGCGATCTAGATCGTATATAATTATTGCTGCAATCGAGAGACCGACTCGTGGTGGAGATTTTTAGTAATAACCTTCTTAGTATAAATAAATATTACTATTTAAATTTCAAATCATTCACTCGTCGTTTACAATTGTCCATTGTATTATTAAGAGTTAATTACATTCAAATAATTAAAATAACGAACCATAACGCTATATTAATAAAAATTAATTAAATCCGTCGCCGGCTAACGCCACTCTGCGAATTGTCCTTTCGTATTAGTAAGAGATTATTACGAAAAATGTCTAGTTATCTCATCCGCGAATAAAATGGCGCGTCAAAGGGTTCAATAATGGCGGCTGGTACAGCAGCCACGACGTTACGTAAAGACTAAATCGTTGGCGAACGAGGTGAAGGCGACTCGAAATCGTTCGCCGGAGAGTTGATCAATTAATTTGTTACTTTGAACGACGGTCTTCCTGCCCTCCGGCGGAGCCAGTGTCATTCGTCTTGATTCCGTTACACGGTTCGGTACCCACGGACAATGAGCTTGACGAGGAAGGTGTATTTGAAATAATAGCGTCATTGAATACACGGTCGGACCGTATTTCGGTTGAATATTAATGATCCGTAGCAAGTTAAGCCGAGGAAGCTTATAAGGAAGTTCGGGGCAAGGTCCCAGGAAGAGGGTGGGATTCTTGAATAGTCCACGACGCCATTTGAAAGGAAGCCAGCCTCCCCGAAGGGTTAAGTAGCCTGAAATCTGTTAAATTATACATGACATGCGCAAAAACCCGGGGATTAACTGGATCAGGGGCTCGCTGTATTTCATTCATGCCGCATTAAAAACTTCATTAGGCAATTCGTAACTTCGGCTCGTCTGCCCTCTAATTGATAGAGAGCTGGCGACCACTTCAACGATATTCGTTCGGCGTTTCAATCGAGCATTTCACCTAAATTCTTCGAGTAAAATTTTATTTATACCGAATAAATTCTTTGAATACCATTTTATTCGAGTAATATTATTAATAGAATGTTATGCGAGAAATATTTCGATCAAATCCTTTTCACTCGAACAATATATCTCGTATATTCCGATGCATTAATTTTTGTCATAAATTCATAAATATATCTTACTAGGTACAATAACAATATCATAGTATCTTGAAATTCGTTAAACGTTTCTACTGTTCCGTATTCGATCGATTGATTCCAGTAATAAATTCGCAAAGTCTGTTCGCGGTCTATCGGCTTCCTCCGCAGAATTTCTACAAAGTATTTATATAAACACAGGGTAATCGTAAAGTTACGATTTCGAGATCACGGTAACGCGAGACGGCGCGAAGTCCCCGAAGACGCGGCCGCGGAGAAACTAATTCGATCGAGGAAACCGAATAAGCGCAATGATCCCTAATCAACTGTTAACGAGTTCCGCGGGCGGTTTAAAAATGAGCAACTCGAGCGGATTACGCGGCAGTCGATTTAACGGGGATGCAAATGAAACGGGACTACAATCATACCGGGGATCCCATATTTCACGGCGAACCTTCGGGGTGGCCGACAAATTAAATCGGTCGACCGTGTTCGAGAGTTAAATAGCCTTTTCCTAAATCCATTTTCGGCGGTGTGTGTACTGCGAACAAATGGCGTCCTTTTATCTTCGCTCGAGATCCGTATCAGCCGGGCACCCGCTCCTTTGCCTCATAAAGCTAAGTGTGTCATTATGCAGTATAAATAACGTCCCGCCGGCGAACAACGCGCGCAATTAAATTCTATCCCGCGCGCAACGGCCGTCCGTTGCCGCGCGTCATTGCTTTGGGTTAGGTCATCGATTTTTCGCTCGGATCGAAATTGCATTTTCACCCCCGGCGGCCGGATCAAATTGGACGGTCTGTGTTTCGAAAACGACGCCCAGCCTTTTTCGTCCGGCCAACGACCGGGATCGATCCATTTGCGAAACTGTAATGAGGGGATCGCGGCTGCGAAACCGATTCGAAATGTTCGGTCGATTAAAGCCGTCTTCCGGCCTCCGGAATTATTTTTCTGAGAAACGTCTAATGCTGGATTTGTAGTCGTTTCATTCGAACAACGATGAAGTGTAAATGTCTGACCAAAGGGAAACATCTTTTAACGCAATTGGCATACGATGCGATTTAACTGTCTTCTTGTTATCTCATTTAAAGCTGCATTCTCTCTAAATATTCTTTTATAGCTAATTAATATTTATACGAAGTTTTCTCAAGGATATGTCAAGGT
>CM052157.1:6558814-6570165 GCA_028455555.1 Augochlorella aurata | reverse complement strand
TAATACCTAATTCAAATCGCCAATCGATTCAATTACAATGTAATTCAATTATATCGTTAATTTTCCGTTTCTTCCAAGAATTGCAACATGCACTCTGAAAATTTCTGCCCCTCCATAAAGATCATAGAAACGAGCAAGCAGCGGCGAGGTATTTCAATAAAATCGTTCGCTTGATTAAAACGCGCAATTGGAGTTTCGCAACCGGCGACTGGTTACGTCCAAATAAAATCTTGAAGGATTAGGAGAATGGGTCAGTGCGTTTCCCTTATTTCTCAATTTTATGCAGTGAAAGTTGCGAAACAAGCGTCTCTTTGAACACTCGTCTCGCCTGGTCGGAATTAGCGAGACGGAGCAGCTAGAAGCAGCATTAAGAAAACATTCAGCTGAAATTGTTTTCATTCAAGTCTTAATGTTTGAGTACCGGCGACAGTTTACAGTCGACGTGACGGTAGAGAGGGAAGTAGATGAAAGGAGAACGAGAGAGAAAGAGAGAGAGAGAGAGAGAGAGAGGAAGAGAAAGAGAGAGAGAGAGAGTGGGGGAGGCAAGCGTCTCTCGCCTAGGGTTTTAGCATTTTTAACGAGAATTAATTCAACGACGGTCGTTTGGCCGCCGATGCTTCGTTTCTTTTCTCTCTCTCTCTCTCTCTTTTTCTCGCTCTCCCTCACTCTCTTTCGGCGTGTTATAGTGACACGTATACGCCACTTTCCGGCGATTCCGTCCGAACGGATAATTTCTCGTTCGTAAACTCGCCGCCCCGCGGATTAACGCGAGAGTACGGTTGTATGGCGGAAGATAAAGGGGAACTTCGCCCCGGCGATTTTCATAACAAAATTCCTGCTTATCCGTAAAGTCCACTGCATTGTTCGGAACTATGGCCGCGGTACAACTTACTTAACAACACCGGTACAACTTAATTTCTCCGGGACGCTTTAAATGCCGGCTCTTCTCCATTTAAATCGAAATGTTGCCCTTTCAGCGCCCGGACAGAACGCCTCGCAGCGATTTCATAGAACGTCGGAGAAGAAAGAGAAAGAGAAAAAAAGAGAAAGGATTTCTGCCATAATTTCGCGACGGCAGAGCCACGTCCGAACGAGGAGCAGCTCCGTCGGGGCTCGCTTTTAATATTTCATATTTATTGCGTCCCTCGTGCTTCCTTTCTATCCATGGGCTTCTTAAATGCTCGATTGTCTATGCCCGTACCATCGAGTTCATTCGATGCAACGATTCTTTTCAAATTCCACTTTTATTTGCGCTTATTCAGGGAACCGTCTTTCTGGCTGCCTTTGTCTCGAGATTTTTACATCATTTCTTTTTTTTATAAATCTACGCCACAGCTCGCATCGATGTTGGAAAAGAATATCAATTCCCAAATTCATATTCTTCTTTTGGATTTAAACGGTTTGCTTAGTCTTGCATCGATTAAACATTCACCCTCAATGTCCATTTTCAATGGTCGTCTTGAACATTCATCCATTATGCTCGACCTCAATATTCATTTTCAATGTACATTCTTCGTGTTCAGTCTTAACGATCAATCGCAATACTCATCTTTAATATTTACATCTAATCATCATCCTCAATGTCCATTTTCAATGTTCGTCTTGAATATTCATCCGCTGTGTTCATCCTGAATGTACATTCTCAATGTTTAGCCTCAACGATCGATCTCAATATTCATTTCTAGCATTCATCTTCAATGATCATCCTCGATGTTCATTTCTAATATCCATTTTTCAATATTCATCTTGAATATTTATCCGCCACGGTCATTTTCAATGTCTATTCTCAATATACATTCTTAATGGTGAACCTTAACGTTCAACCTCAATACTCGTCTTTACTATTCATTTTTAATGTTTATCTTCAATGATCATTCTAAATGTCTATTTTCAATATTCATCTGGTATATTCATCCACCATGTTCATCCATAATATTCATTCTCAATGTACATTCTTCATATTCAGCCTTAACGTTCGTCCCCACTATTTATCTTTAGTATTCATGTCCATTGATTATCCTCGATGTTCATCTTGAATATTCACCAGCTATGTTGATCTTCAATGTACATTCTCAATGTACATTCCTAGTGGTTAGTCTTAATGTTCATTCTCAATGTTCGTCTTTACTATTTATTTTTAGTATTTATCTTCAATGATCATTTTTAATATTTATTTTCAATGTTCATCTTGAATATTTATACACTGTGTTCATTTTCAAATGTTCACTTTCAATGTACATTCCTAATGTTCAGCCTTAACATTCAATCTCGCTATTCATCTTTAGTATTTACGTCCAATAGTCATCCTCAATGTTAAATTTCAATGTTCATCTTGAATATTCGTTCGCTATTTTAATCTCCAATGTACATTATCAATGTACATTCCTAATGTTCAGCCTTAACCTTTAACCTCGCTACTCGTCTTTAGTATTTATGTCCAATAGTTATCCTCAATGTTAAATTTCAATGTTCATCTTGAATGTTTGTCCGCTATTTTAATTATCAATGTACATTATCAATGTACATTCCTAGTGGAGAGCCTGAACGTTCAACCTCGCTATTCATCTTTAGTATTTATGTCCAATAGTCATCCTCAATGTTAAATTTCAATGTTCATCTTGAATATTCGTTCGCTATTTTAATCTTCAATGTACATTATCAATGTATATTCCTAATATTCAGCCTTAACGTTTACCCTCGGTATTCATCTTAAAAGTTCGTATTTAGCATTTATTCGTACTACTTATCTTTAGTAGTCAACTTTAGTATTCATCGTTTATTGTTCATCCCCCTTCGTCGCATCCGCAACATTCACCCCGAATATCGCGCAGCGTGTCGTCGAACCCGTGTACCACAAATACCGCGAAATCAATTCCCTAAGAGGTTCAGCATATGAAAACGCGTTCGGCCGGCAAAAGCGTCATTAATATTTGTCAGAGCTAATGTTCGAACAGTGTCCCGGAAATTCGCGGGCGTCGCGGATGCATGAAATCTGTAGCACGACGACGCGGCGCGGCTACCATCAAGGTAACGTTCTGCGACGTGTCACATGCTCGGATCAGCGAGAGAAATTCGGAGAGAGCCCGCGACAAATCCGAGTGGCAATTGACACGAGAAGTTAACCCCGATTGTCCCGATGTCCCGTGTCATTCGCCATTTAACTCCTGCGCCAGTGGACGGAACCCCGAAGTTCACTTCGGGGAGTTTGATGAGTCACTGTAACACGCTGATAGGACGCCGCCTCGTCTCGTTAACGTAGCTCGGCGACCTTTGACACGGGGGCCGTAACGTTTCTTTCATTTGACTTCACGGATCGCCGATCGGATTTATATTCCAATCGAATTTACCGGTCTGGACGGTGATTAACAAAAAGTAATAGCAATCGATCGGATATTTTTCGTAGCGGACATGTACTTCGTGCAGCCTTTTGCATTAAAAATGGTAATGATTGTTAGCCATTAGTCGAGATGCGTTTGTTTAAAACTGTAATTTGAAGAGAAATTGACAAATGATGTTTTATAATGTACTGCTTTGCATTTACACTGTAGATTTTCATTTAAAATAACAATTGTCTATATTAATTTGAACACTTTTTTTATTAATTTTATTTTAATAATAACGCATTGGAAATAAGGATAATTTTCTTTCGAATATTACATTGTAGTCAGATTAGAAAATAAATCAAATAATAATTGTTTGTATTAATTACAAGAAATGATAGTTAAATAACGATGGAATAGAATAATTTAATTTGAAAATATTCGTTTAATTAATTCGATTAACGAATGCATGGCGAGATGGTAGAGGAGGTCGTTTTTGATCGATTAGATAATTAGCGTGCTATCGAGAGCGTTATGGGGACATGTAAGGGGCGATTCGAAATGGCATCGGATGTCCTTTCGGCTAGTAATGGCGGAGTTAATATGGCCGCCGGTGGATAAGGCGTATAGATGGAAAGGGACGATCTCGTTTATCCGAGCACACGGTGCATATATCGTTTGTCAGGAGATCGTATAACTGTACGTTATGCGGCAGGTAATTAGATGATCTCTCGATTTATCAACGAGGACCTCGGCCTGGTTATCCAGCATTAAGCTGGTTAAACTAGAGGGAACTAGGTGAAAACTTGAGATATTGCGCATCCCAACAATTATAATCGAGAGATTTAATTGGATGACTTTAGCAGCATCTGATCAATTTTCGAGCGGCGTGCTGCAAGATCAAGTGAAACGTGTTCGAAACCGCGAATACCAAGTTTGCCAAATTATTGACGGAGCGATCCTTTAATTTTCAGCGAGATCACCACTTCCGGCTCATGTTTCATTTATCCTCGAATTAATAACACCCTGATCCCATTCGTCTCGCCTAATTATTTTCATATCGCAATCGCGGGAATTTACGTCATTGTATTTTCAACCGCGACCATTATATCCCGCAGAAAATCGGAATCAAAATTCACGCGAAGCTCAAACTGCCACATCGAAACTTCGTTACATCCGTCAGTAATTTTCATTAACGATTTACAAATTGCATCGATCATTCGAATAATAATACAGACGAGGAAGCATGTACGACGCCGACGGAAAAACCAGCGCAAATTAATCGCAAATTATTCGTCTATCGCTACGTATATTCGCAGACCGGACACAGGTGAACATGTTTTTCCAAGTACATGCATATGCGATTATTTATAACGTTACTCGAGTGGAACGGGCGTTCGACATGTTTGGAATGGGCGAGTATTCCGCTGCACCAAATAAATTGTTGTTTGCTTGCAGAAAAATAAAAAATGTTTTCCACGGAACTTCATATCGATGCTTAAATAAATAGAACAGGCATTCCAGTTTAATATAACCTTGCAGACACTTTTCGACGTTTCCGTTTAGCTCGAACGAAAATGGAAAATATATGAAATATCGACGAGCAAGCATCTCGAGCCACGGAACCCGCGTGTTAGGAGTAAAGAGCCGCGGAACACGATTGTTCAAAGAGTACGAAAGTGGCTTCGACATTATTATATCGTTTAACAAGCGTTCAAAGTATGTAGAAATATCTCGATGGAATAACCAAGAGCTGCGAGCCCAATTGTTTAAGGCGAATCAATGCGGCTTCGTCGTTATTATTTCGTTTAACGAGCGCTCAAAGCGCGTAGAAATGGTTCCGAGCAATAATCTAGAGCCGCAAAAGCCAATTGTCTGAAATAAATTAAGAGGCTCCGTGTTCCCAGATATTTCGCAATGGAGCGGCGAAAATCCCCAGAGAATTATGCGGAGCTCCGTTTTCATATTAATAAGCGGGGGGAGAGGGGGTGGGTGAAAATAAGCGTCAACCGATTTCAATGAAGTGTAAGATCTGCGAATGAGCTGTTTGAAATTTTCGTTGCAGGTTCTGGTGAGAAAGTTGAGAAACGAGAGTTTCTTATTCATTTAGCAAAATGAAAAGAAAGTAACAATGTATATTTTTGAACGGAATGAACCCTTTGTTATACTATTCGAAATAATGACATTTTAGTCATTGTAAAGTTCGAATACTTTTTAAGGGTTGTATGCTATAATTGGAAGTATAATGCTTCAGAATTATAATAAAACGTTTCTTGATACCTCATATAAAACGCGACGCTTAATATTTAATATCGTGCAGGTATTTATTTATTAATTATAAATATTTACACAATATTTATTTTCATATTTATTGCATATTTTCGTGTAAAAGAATTGTACCATAGACAAAATTTGGACGGAAATTGACCAACTTCGACTGTCGATATCTCCACGAAAAATCATCGTAGGATGATGACTTTTTCTTTAAATCAAAGCTTGAAACCTCTACTTTAAGATGGCATTTCTCAATTCTAAGTTTGATACATTCACGCTATTGTAATCCTTTAATCATGAGGCGATGTTTGTCATGCCAACGGTACATCACAAAAATGCAAGGGTTTAAAGTACTGTAGCTTTGCGAAAAAAAATCGCAGCCGCGTTTCCTTTTCTTTAAATTAAAGAGAAAGGATTAGACTATATTCCACTGCAAGCAGCATCCCTGAAAAAATTGTAATAAGTCTAATTTGGCATTTCGTCAAATTTGGCAATTTTCGATATGGCCTGCATGACAATTTTCAATATCACAAACACGGTCTCGTATTTAAAGGGTTAAAGTGACCAGGGTGCGGTAAACTTAAAATCGAGGACAACTATGTTATAGTATAGGTTTCAGGCTTTAATTTGGAAAAAACTACATTATTCTACAACAATTTTTCGTGATGCTATCGTCGGTCAAAGTTGGCCATCAAAAGCAACTCTCGATATAACAAGCATGGCAATTTTCAATATAACAAACATGACCTCGTATTTAGAGGATTGCAGTGGCACAGGCAATGTTAACTCAAAATGAAGAAACAGTATGTCAAAGCAGAGGTTTCAAGCTTTAATTTAAAGAAAAGACCATAGTCATACGATAATATTTTGCAAAATTATCTTTGGTCAAGTGTGGTCAACTTTTAGCCAATTGTCCACGGTATTTCTTTGAGCAGCGTGTTAATGAATAGGGAATCGAACGACTAGAACCGGAAAGCGAGGATGGAATTATTCTTCGCAACGAAGATCGAAACGAGAACGAAACAGAGTACCAATTCCTATATGTTTCGGAGCGGATGATCGCGGAGGGCTCGCGTAATCCCGAACTAATTTGCCCCGGAATCTTCGTAACTAGTCCGATTCAGGAATTCCGGTTTATCGATCGGCTAAATGCAAGAGTTCGGCCGGCCGATCGGCCGGGGCCCTCGCCGCGGAACTTTCTTCCGAATGAATCGATCAAATGGACGAGCAATCAACTGTACTGGCGAATATTCCGATATCGAATTAAAACTTCACGATATTAGAGGGAAAGGCGAAATTCTTGCGCGTCTTCCGACTTCCCATCGCACCGACACACGGGCCCCCGTTTCGCAAAACTTTGCATTCGGGACGCCCCGACGTTAATTCAATTACGCCCGAACTTTCGGATTTGCTAACGCGAACATTTTTCCGGCTCGGAACTTGCGAGATTCTTCTTCATTCTTCCCGCGGAAAATTCGACAACGGGAAAACGAACGAAACGAGAGAGCATGATAGTTTATGAAATAACGAAATACATAGTATCCCGGCCGCTTTCCAATAAACTCCGCGGGAATAAATAAACACCGTTTTTTTTTTTCAATTATCACCGACTGCAGATGGAAAAAGTCAATTTTCGACAGTTCACCCGCACCGGAAATTAAAAACTACGGTGACGAGCGGAACAGCGCAGGTCGCAACACTTTTTTCCCGAAAATTATTGTGTAAACTAAAAAGACTCGAGAGGTTTATTTATTTCTAGAAACAACTAATAGTTTTGCACTGTTGCGCGACGTTTGACGCGTTTACTGAAATTAGTCGAATCTTTCTGCGAGATATGCTTTTACAAACTTCTTCACTGTAGGATATAATTACTATAGAAATTGTACGAAACAGCAAAGGCGTTTATTAAAATGATTAACCTTTTGTACTCGAGGGCTCCGGAGCGATGCCATTTGAAATTTATCTTCATTGTCTCCTTAGCGGAGCCCTCGAGTTCGAAGACCAATTCGAAATGGCTCCGCTCCGGAGCCCTCGAGAAGTAAATGTATTTTGATTTTAAATGTATTTTGATGTTACTTTTCTATTTTTATTTTTATAAATGCATAAAATCCACAGTCTGGTTAAGGAAATTTTCTATAAAAATCGTGCGATTCGTTCAATTCAGCTCTTCGAACGCTACCTTACACATCGTGGGCTAGGGAAACGTCTAACTAAATTCCCGATCCAATTTCCCGCTAAATCAACAATTAATATGAACATTAAAGACTATAAATTATTACCGGAAGCTCCAAAATCGATTTCGATTTTCGACCGGCAGCTCTCCGGCGAAGTTCGCGCTTCCGTTTGTGCCGAGAGCCCGGCACATCGGCTCCCTCGACGTTCGATAATTAGCGCAAAAATGTTTAAACAAACTGCGGCTGCCTCAAAGACGTCGCTCGGCCGGTTCCCCGTGTTTGCTTTAATCATCGTCGCGAAAGTTCCGCGATAAAAACGGCCGGTGTTATCAATATGAAACCGACGGCGCTCCATCGACCGAACTTCGTAATTTCGCTAATGTAAATCAAAGTTTCATAAGCTGACGGCGCGGCGGCGGATCGTAACAGGCCCTCCGGCCTCGGGAACGCTAACGGACGTCTCGCTATGCTCTATTTAGCGGGCCACTGGGTACATCGAACCTTCCCGGAGACCATTGTGACGGGAAACATCGTTCTCGACGAATTCATTATCTCTCGATTACCGTAAGGAGACCGCCGATCACGTTTTGTTAGGAAGCTTCGAAAAATTGATCGAATTATTTTATAATACATTTTACGATATTAGTTTTATGTATTAATATTATAATATTTTATAATAATTGATATTACTGTTATAATAATTAATATTAATATTATAATAATATTATAATTAATGTTAATACTATAATACTATCATAATTAATATTAATATTGTAATAATATTGTAATTAATGTTAATACTATAGTAACATTATAATTACTATTAGTATTATAATAATATCATAATTTATATTAATATTATAATAAATGATATTATAATATTTTATAATATGAATTATTTTTATATTATTAATTAATTATATTTAATAATATTATTTACGTTCTCGCTCATTTTCCTTTACCAAACAAATGTCTAGTCCACTTATCAATTTTTAATGCATACATTAAGCGCAAGCTTTTGAGATTTTTAACACACAATGCGAAATGGAAATTCTCACCAACTCTAACTCGCGTCCAATATATTGCATGCGAGCTATTTACATTTTCGAGAAGCATTTTTAATATCAAGCCCAAAATTTTCATTTTTATAACACATGTTCAACATCGCGACATAATATTTACCTTGCTTTTTATTGGATTCTACGCGATTTTTTTATATTGCTCCCTTCGTTTCTGTGTTAGTATCAAATCAATTAAAATATGGGAATTTCGAGGTTGTTTCATTTAGTATAAAAATGACGCGTTCTCGTTGTTTCATTCTCGCAGCAATGCTACCCCTTTTGTTCTTTACTCTCGTTATCGCAGCGGCAAATCTTTTTATTACTTTCCCTAAATACAACGTTTTTACCTTCCTCGAAAACGGAGTCGAATAAATTGTCGATTCCACTGGTACGACACCTGGTCAATTCTACGAAGACTTTTCGATCACCCGTTTAATAATCGAGGCGCGGGGTCCTCCGTCGAACGAAATTTTCGAAAACTGTCGAACCGGCATTAGAGATCGATTAATCAAAGTTAACGCCCCCCTCGGTACCATTTTTCGTGCTGACAAGCATTCAGCGCGAAGGGAGCGGAATTGAATGATTCTTAAAGGAGACAAACACGGTTGAACGTCGATTAATCGTGCTCGTACGCGGGACAATCGTTTCGATCGATCGAAATTTGCTGCGTCGATTGCGCGGCGTGCTTCCTCCGCGGTAATATTGTAATAATTAAATAAATTGCTGCCTCGGTCGCTGAAATTGGCACCGATGTTAATGAGCACCACGATAATAAGTTTAATCAATGCCGAACAACGTTAATGGCCGTGGATATCAATTAATTTTCTTTAGTGCTGCTCGAAACGAATAACGTAATGATAACCGTTATTGTTACAACAGTGTCTTTTCATTGCGCAGTTCGCCGACAGAGAAAGCTGTCACGATCCCAACGTTTCTTCGCTGCTTGGGTCGCTTCCGTGAAAACATTTCCTTTGTTAAATTCGCTCGTTGCAATCAGCCTGTGCAAAACTACAAAAATAATAGAATAATTTCGAATTTTTCTAACACTATTTCCAATTTACTGATATCGTTTATGTACGACTTTTTTTGTTTTAAAATATTCCTGCGCTACAATATTCGTTCATGATTATTAATTTGCGCAGGATCAACGTTGTTAAAATCTATTTGACACTTTAATCCAGTTAATTATTGAAAATATGACTCGCTAAAACCTACTTGATACTATAACAGATTTAATTACTTAACATTACTTAACAAATTCAAATTGTTTAACAAATCTGAAGACTTCAACGTCGATTAGTATATTCATATCTATATTCTTTCTTCACTCTGCGATAAAGTTGGGCTGAAAGCACTTGTTAATAATTATCAGTTTCTACAAAATCGCGAATTAACTGGAGAAAAATTACTTGTTAACGACTACATGCTGCTTTAATCATTGCAGTTATTAGAAAGAAAGAAATTCGACAAATATCGCATTAATTATTACTATCCTTATGATTTCGCGCATTTATGCCAAACACGTCGAACATCCTCAAATTGTCAAAGAAACAAAAAATTCAATAAAAATAAAACAATTTCAAGTAAATAAAGCAATGTATATATTCGCTGTTCAATTATTCCATTTCCTTTGGAAATCGTCGAACAGCATATCGGAATATTTGCAAGCATGAAGAAGCAGCAAAAAGGACACGCGCGGACAGCGACAAACGCGCCGGGATTAATCAGATTATCAATTAACCACGTACTAATTGCAAAACGGTTCCTTAAGACAGGCACTCGATCACGTCTGGCTCTCAGCCCCGTCGCGAGCTGTCACAAATCTAGTTTCCACCCCGTCCCTCGATTCCTCTGAGCCTTACCGGCGCCTGTTCATGACAATTATTACACCCCGCCCGCGTGTTATTACAATCAATTTCACTCCCTCCAGTCCCGCAGACGCCCTACACACCAGGGACAAATTATCCTCCAGCAATTAATTACACATACATAGATCGACGGTTGTTATTGGTCAGGGTGGCGGTTTCGACGGGTCGCCAATAAAACCAGCCACCGTGGGATTTCGAATTCCGGGGCAAAGTCAATTTTCCCCAGGGAAAAGAAAGGTCTTCTCTCTCTTTCTCCCTCTCCATCTCTCTTTCTCTCATAACTCGATCCCGGCCGTCTCTGGCCAATCGTGTCATTGCCGATTCCAGTTGGCCCTCGTACGTGGCGGAAGCGTTCTTTCACTGCCTTGTGTGCCGCGTTCAGACGTGACGCAGACGTCCTCTATATTTACGAGCCGCGAGACTTCTCATGTATGTAAGCACCTGTCCGTATTTTATTACCTGTTAATACGCCGCACGACGAAATTGTAGCATAGAAACATGTTGGATGGAAATAGAGCGACTTTGACCGACGATAACTCAGTGAAATATCGTCGCAGGATGATATACTTTCTTTCAGAATAAAGCTTGAAGCTTCTACTTTAACATAGTCTTCCTCGATTTTATGCTCACCGCGTCCTCGTCATTGTAACCCTT
>CM052157.1:6533520-6552064 GCA_028455555.1 Augochlorella aurata | reverse complement strand
AGAGAGAGAGAGCAAGAGAGAGCAAGAGAGAGAAATAGAGAGAGAGAGAGAGAGAGAGAGAGAGAGAGAGAGAACGACCCGTGCACGAAGCGTGTAATGCCTTTATATACAAATAATGCTCAGCGTGACGTATTTCTATGGAGGACGATCATGCGTCACGCATACACCGGCTCTCGGCTACCTGTTATTCATGCAGACGTGCCGCGCGACAGTTACGTACCTGGCAGTCAGTTATGTCAATGTTGGGACTGTATCGCGCGAATTTATTAGCTTTCGTAAATTCCGCTTCTACGAGTTTCATTTCGCTCGATTGACGCACGTGTACACGCCACTGCCGGCATTCAGCCGCGAAAGTAAAAGCTCGAGAGCCCGGGGCCCTAACAAAGGCCGCCATTCCGACTCGCAGAAGTCACGTGCGTCGGAGTTTTCCGATATTTTCGGACCCTTATTAACGCGTTACCGTCCGGCCGCTTAAAAGTAGTCATCTTCTTGATTGCTCGTGGAATGAAGTGTGACTGAACGTTGCCATAGTTTGGCATAGTTGAACGTAGTCAATTGTCGTGCCATGTGGTCGTCAATGACCTTATACAATATATACATTATACACAATATGTACAATATACACAATATATACAACATAAACAATATAAACAATGTAAGAAATATAAACAATATATACATTATGTACAATATATACAATATATACAATATATACAATATATACAATATGTACAATATATACAGTGTATACAATATATACAGTATATAAATATACAATACAGAATACACAGATACAATATACAATATACAATATAAAATATAAAGTATACAATATACAATATACAGTATACAGTATACAATATACAATATACAATATACAATATACAATATACAATATGCAATATACGATATGCAATATACAATATCTACCGTTAATTGAAATCATCGAATCGACAGCCATACGAATCCTGTACAACGAACACAACCTATCCTTATTTTAGAAACCGCCCTGCAGCCCACTAATAAATTATTACCATTCAAATGGCATCGCCCACAAACAATGAATCACCATAGAACACTTCGTGAGAAATAACCGCAACCGGCACAAGCGACAGCTCGTAGTAAAGAAAACGCGAACGGAGTGCCTATTTTGAAACCTGCGGGCTCCGGTACTCCATTAGACATCCGTGTCACGGTTCAGCTCCCCTAAGGTCGACCATTGAACGCAGCGACACTGTTTCCCGGTGAAAAATCGGGCGAATGATCAATGCACGTGGAACAGGAACCGGGAATCTGGCTCGACCGCATTCCGATCCGTTTAGCAAGTTCGGCAGCCGTTCTTATCGATGCACGTGACAATGGTTCGCGGGCCTGTTAAGCACCGTTAATCGATCCGATACAATAAGGTCGGCCGATCGGCGAAAAAATAGGTACACGTACGCGCGATATCCTTTTATGATCGATATCGAAGGGGCTACCGGTGGGGAGGGGGCATAGAGAAAGAGAGAGAAGGGGAGAGAGAGGGTGAACGGGTACGCCAGCGCGTATCAGCGTGTACATATTTCTGCTTCGCTCGGGAATTATTGCCCGGGGCCGGGGAAGTACGGAATTTCGCGCAGCTTCTCTTTCGAAACATATTTATAGGAAGCTCTCCTCGGACACGGTAATTTAGGTGGCTCTTTTAGACCAGAAATTTATATTGCCGGTCGGAACGTATTACGAGGCGGCGTGATTTATTCGAGGGAACGAAGAAATCGGCCGCTGTCGCTGGAATTGAATAATAAATTGACCGGCCGTGAATGAACCGGTACAAAGCGTATCGGCGTTGCGGACGGTCTTGCTGCCATAAATGTGTCACGCCGCGTTGCTCTGCAGAATGTCGCAGTTACCGGAGATTGTAAAAATTGAATTACTACGCCCGCCGATATTAAACGTATTTTGAACCGGCCTGTACAATCTACGAAATTACGCGTTGCTCGCGCGTGCGATATATTCGCCGACGAATCTACTTCGACGGTCTGGCCATCCGTCGCCGGTTCTACTTATTTCGGGCCGCCCGAATTTTCGCACTGGGACGCTACTAGCAGGATTCAGACTTTGTCTGAAAATAATTTGGCAATGATTTTAATGTTCGACGATGGGCAGATCTCGAGTAACAGTGATTGATCTATCTCCTGATAATCGTTATGCATATTTAGTTAACAGTGGACCTACAAATTTTTCAAGTTTTCGTTACAGGCTCCGATAAAAAGGTCGAAAAAGCATTTCTCTCATTATGCCAACCAATTACAACTTTTTCAAACAATTTCCCAGCAATTGTCCAGTAAACTATTCTCTCTGCCAACCCTAAAATCGCTGGGGACGAAGGAGTTATTCCATATCGAAAGTCGTACGGAAACTTTGTGCACCGACTGTACGCCCTTCGAGTCGAAGCGGTGACAGCGGTGGATTAATAAACATATCGAACAAGATATTGAGAAACCAATCTGCCCTGCTCGCCACGGAATAATCCGTGACGATCGACTCGATAGGAACTTCTGCGGCGCGACGCCGCCCAGGAAACACCGGTCGTTTCCTCGGAACGGCCAGAGCCTCGCAGACCGATACTCGCGATCAAGGAGGAGGCGCAGTGCCGGTTAAGGGTTAAATCGCGGAGACGAAAGCCGCCGGCATCGAAATCAGGTACTGAATTGTCAACGGGAGCACGACGCGGCCAATCTCGGGAAACCGGTCACGTCTCGAAGTTGCGCGCGATGCGTGGACTATCTCGAGGAGTTCGCGAGCACAGATGCTCGGCAGCTACCCGGTCTCTGCTGGCTGCTGGCTGCGCCGGGAGACGTAGTTTTCCTTATCCAGGACGAGGCAACAGCGCTCGGGCGCGCGTGTCGCATACCAGAGCGATCCGAATTCCCTTCGTGAGCCTCGATCGCTTCGCTAACTAACGCTATCGGCCGTCTCTAAACGCGAATAAGAGATCATCAGCTTTTCCAGGTAGCCCGGCGATTTTCTGCCACCGGAAACCGGCTGCCAGCGGTTCTCAGTACCGTGTAAGGCGAATGCCCCAGCGGGAAACATTGCCGTTACTGGTCGCTCATTAAAAGTTTATGGGAGTTTGTGGATCTGTATAATGCACGTTAATACACAGATAATTATAACATAATACAAAATAATATAATAATAATTTTTTTAAATTGTTTAAAATTTGTATTTGGAATTTATTATCAATCTTACAATTGATTCTTAATTTCTGTATTTATTTATATTTAAAATTGTGCTAATTTTTCCTATTAATAATAATATATAATAACAAAATTTATAAAAATGTATTTTTATAAATGTATCATTTATAACAAAATTCGAATCAGGCCAGTTGAATTTTGTTGAAAACGATGAACAGACTAATTCACTGTTTTATTTATATAATTACATTTCAGAAAAATCGAATGTTGCCAACAGCATAGTAAAGATAAAATAAAAATCACAGCTAATGGAACATCAAAAATTTATGGAGAAGACTATACCTTGTTTTTGTGGTGTTACGTGAACAATTATTAAATATATGAAATAGGAACAAATGTATATATTTCGTTTCGAGCCTCAATAAAAATTGTCTAAGCAAGCTTTAATAGAGAACGTCGGCTCGCGATGTCCCATATAATCTGTGCACACTGCATAATAAATTAGGCTTAATTGGTAAGACCGGTTCGGTTGGCCAGAGTTATGGCAAGTGTTAAATACACGTAGCGTCTGCAGGATTGTTCGGCTCCTCGGGTTTTCCGCGTTTCTCGAGTAGCTGCGATCTCGGAATACTGAGCGTGTCCGGTATATTTCGCTCGGGTTTACTTCCGTGGAACTGTTTTAGTGCTTTTTCATGATCCGACTGATTTACGCTGATATCGGAGATAATTTACGACCGGTGATAATTGGACTGTCGGATCTCCGTGCGTTTATTGCGAAGATTTCTTGCATCGAGAACGCGGGGGATGTTCGCCGACCGGCGATGATGAACTCGTCGTTAGGCTGCGGATTTTATGCGTTGATGGTTGAAATGGATAGTCGAGATATCAAATTATGGAGACGCGGGAATCGTTTAATCGCGTTATTGTATTCGAGGTAATGAAACAATTGAAGCAAACAATTTAGTCTTATTTAACCCCTTGCCCTACGATTTCTTTCACTGGTACGATGATTTATACTTCGTTGCCCTAATTCAATGCTGATGTGTGGATAAATAATTAAATTTAACGAAAAAGGGATCTAATTTTATTTTTCCAATAATAATTTGGTTTTCGGAAATAACGAAGTTATTATTTTCACGAAATTTTGTATAGATTTATATTGAAAAGTATAAAATAATAAAGTAAATCAAAATAATAATAATAAGAATGACAATAATAAAAATAATAAAATTAAAATAAAATAATCAAATAATAAAATTAAAATAAAATAACAAAGTAATAAAATAAAATAATAAAGTGAATAAGATAAATGTTAGATAAATAATAACTATAATTTTGATGTCTCATAAGGTATTAATGTCTCATTAATGTCGAAGCATCAATAACGAAAGACGAGAATTAGATTTCCATTTAAAGATCGAATTGTCCGAAGGACGCGGCCATGATGGATTCAATGAAGACTTGAAATTAAAATAGGACACGTCGTCGGCCGAATCGGGCCAAAGACAGGAAATCGAACGCGCGATAATCGATCTGTAAGTTTTAATTACTTCAATGCAGCGTCGACGAGGCGCTGCTTGTTTGCCACTGGCATTATCAATGCATATTTAGTACCGAATATATTATAATCATTAAAATGCAGTTATTGGCCGTAATTATTGCATTATACCGTCCTGATTAAGGCATTCATGGCTTTGTTATACATTATACGTACGACCGAGCTTTCGCGACGCTGCGAATGACACTCGGTGTCACATGATCGTCGAGGATGATAATTGAAAACACTAATTTCGAAAAGAATCTGCGACTGCAGTCGATTTTACTCAATTTCTTTCATTTATGCATTTCTAAGCACTTATGATAAAAATGATTATAAATGAACAGCAAAAATGAATCAAAAAATTTAAGAGCGTTGCTATTTTTTATTAATTTTATTAAAATTGTTAAAAGGAGAAATACATTGTTCTTTCATTTTTCTTTTCCATAATTCAGTTAAAGAGCTTTTATTTTGTATAAAGGTCTAGAATCTAATTATTATAATATGTATACCAATTCAAATTTATTATGCCGCGTTAAGAGATTACTATCTTCTCTAGATTACTGTTTATTAAAAGATCACTATCTCCGCTAGATTACCGTGTATTAAGAGATCGCTATCTTCGCTGGATCACTGTGTATTAAAATATTATCAAGGTCATCCATTTTTAATACTGCCGCAGCGATCACCTCAAACATTTGGTGAAATTGAAGTATTTCACTTGTTCGAATTAAAATTGAAAAGTTCAATTGGATGACGTCAGTTATGTTAGAATTATTCTTATATTTCACGAAAATTAGGCGGATATAATAAATCAGCGTGCAAATAAATTTTCCAATCTAAACAAGTAATTCCGTCACTCATATATGACTGACATAACAGTCAAAGTATTCTCATATCAATTTAAATTTATTATATTTATATTAATTAAAAGATTACTATCTCCGCTAGATTACTATGCTTGATATTTCGAAAGATATTATAAACAAAGAGAAAATAATTTGCTAGTCAAGATAATTTTAACGTTTAGAATTTAACTTTAAGCTAACCGCTAAAATAAATAAACTTATAATAACAATAATAATAATATATATATATAACTCTTTTTGTTACAGGTAAGGACCGCCAACGCTCGTTTTCCCTATTTCCCTTCGAGAAGTGAAAAACTGGAAGACCAGAGTCCCGCTGTGCTCGTAAGTGCATTTCGAAAAGTTCCCTTACCGCTTCCGCGACGCTCAAAGAGCCGTCTGCGCAATTTCGGACACGATTCTCCTCGAAATTAACAGCAGTCTCGGCGCATAATAATCCGAGAAACGTTTCATCTGCCTCAATCATCGCATTTATTTAGATTCGCGCTTATTACGCGACAGTCGCGTCCAAACTGGCTCCCTCATTTCCGTCCTCCAATTTCGCTCGGCTCGCGGAACGACTCAACCTGTAAATGAAAATTATTGGCACCGACTGTGATACAGCCGGGACAATTTATAAAACGCTGCCAATTATCTGTTCAGCAGAATTTTCTCCACGAAAGTGCTCGAGCAAATTATCGCGGGAATTGATTCTCGGTATTTCAAGGTACCCCGACAGATTCCCAGCTCCTCGGCCCGCGATTTCTTTCAGCGAGACGCTCCGCTCGCTTCTTAATGAAGTAAAGCGGCTGCGAAGTAGCTGGAAACTTTATACCCTGCATTTTCTGCATGTACACCTGTAACGGGTGTCCCGCCGAAACGTCACCTCTTGATCAAAAAATATTTTCCGTGCTTCGATTTTTCGAAATACGATCTTTAAAATATACTTTGATTTTGTGCTATAATTTATACCTTAACGCTGAATATACCGCGTTTGAAATCATTTGTTTATTTTACGATTTTATTAACTTTAGAGACACTCTCGAGCAAATTTTGTTATACATAGTTCTCTAAGAATTTATATATATTTTTATTACTTTTTATTACTTTGTTTTTTTTTTACTAATGGGCTTTGTTGTTCTTTAGATGGATCATTTGGTTTTTTTTTGGATCATTTTTAACCCTTTGCAACTAGACGATAAACATAGCCTACGATTTATGTACGAAAGGGTTGTTACCAGTTAACGAATTATTATCACATATTATTATTTTGGTTGCAATCTTGAAACATATTTTTAAAAAATATCTTTGGACGATTGAGAGTGGCCAAGTCGGACACCTTGTATACAGGTTTCCATCTTTTCGCTCCCGGTAATTTTATCGATTCTCAAGAGCGAAATGAATTGACTTGGTTCGAGGAGCCTGAGGGACAAGCGTCGCCTACGTACTTTGTAATTCGAATCCTCTCTCTCTCCCTCCACCTCTTGCTCACTCTCTCCCACTCTTTCTATAGCGAAGCGAATCCGATTCCAAGTACATTTCCCTGCCGCGACTGATTTAAATAGCCCGCGCGTTTCATACAATTTTCAAGGAGCCTCCGATTACACGCTCAAACGTTGTTTAAGCCGATGATATTTTAAACGGATCGACGCGGGGTTCGTAGGAAATCATTGTGATTTAAAAAGCGTCGGATCCGTATTATACTTCCCGCGGCTCGCTTCTGCGCGCACGTTAAAAAACTTCAATTAATCTGCGCATTATTGACCGGCCGATGCCAGAAAAATGGCCGGTCGAACGGCTCCAAGGGGTAACAATCGCGATCACGGGTGGAGAGGTAAAAACGTCTTTTCACCGGTAATTTCGCTGTTTCGGAATTACGTGTATTGCTCTTTGTACAGGCCGCGATTATGGGGTAACGCGACAATTGGTGTTACGCGCGTTTTTTAAGGCTCTTTGTGCACGCTTTGTTCGGAAGTTTCGGGTTCATGTGCAGCTCGACGGTAACATAACGAAACGATATCGACATTCTGGTACTTTGAAATAATCTGTCGATTTTACGGAATGGATTTTTTAACCGCTATAATGCGCCACAATGCAATCCAATGCAGTTGCATCTGTTCTCGAAATGTATTGCTGAGAAGATTTCGCCAACTTTGACTGATGATAATTTCGCAAAAAATTCATGCAAGATGATGGTCTTTTTTTCAGAATATAGCTTGAAATCTCCGCTTTAAGACATCGTTTCTGGATTTTAATCTTGATGCACCCTTGCCACTGTAACGCTTTAAATGCGACGCCATGTTTGTCATCCCGGCGGTACACGAGAAATATGCAAGGGTCGCTTTAAGCTGCTGTAACTTTGCGGTGAAAAATCGCAGCCCCGTTTCTTTTAGCTGAAATTAAAGCGGGAGGATCAAGTTGTATTCTGTTGTGAGCGGCGTCCCCGGGAAAAATTCGACGGAGTACGTGTAGGTCGTCAAACTTGGCAATCTTCAATATGGAAAATACCGCATTTGAAGTGTCACAGTGTTAAGGGTGCATATCAAACTTAAAATTTAAAAAAGTTATCAACCTACGATGGTTTTTATTAGATTAATAAAATTACGATAACAATATTCTATGTGTTCCATTAACAATCTCGGAACTCTATGTCCACCGTACTACCTGGTAGCGATTTCAAATTAGGTGTGATTAAACATGCATAACACAGTCACAAAATAAGTAAAACATTATTACCGAAAAATTCAAAATTTTTTAGACAATGCCCCATGCGTTCATGACAGTTTCCCCCATATTACCTAAAAATGCAGCATTCCAATAATCATGTTCCCGAGTCCGCTTAAAACGCGCGCGATTGTTTCGCGTGCGAAGGCACCGACGGAACGGAATTATTTCCCGTTCGCAGGCAGCCATAAGCGAGCGCTGTGAAACATATCCCGCCGGTCCCATTTTTCTTGATACCGCGACGAAGATTAATACAAATGTAACTACAAATTTCGCCGGAAAATTGTGATATACTGGCCGCGATGTTTCCTTTCTTCTTTCTTTGACAAACCGTGGCTCGACGGGGGACAGGTGAACATTCACATAAACCGGCACGCGGGTCGCCTATATATATATACCGTAGCAATACATACAGAGAGGAGAGCCGAGTAAAAGCAGTCCGTTTGAATCATAGTTCTCGCTCCAAGTTTTTCGTTCGATCAGTCTCCCCGCGACACCGTTAGATCGCGTCCTTCTTGAACGTTAATGGATATTTCCGTAAGTGTGCCCCGCCTTTCCTCCCGGCTGATTGCAAAAATGCATTAGGATTTGATTGCGGAAATCCATTAGGATTTTCGGAAAATGTTTGATAAACCGGGCCGAGGTGTTCCGTGATATTTTATTCCGTTCGTTCCGCCGTCGCAGCTGCAGACACCGTAGAAATTGATGCAGGAAGTATTACGCGCGTTTTTCCGCCGTCACGGCTCCATTAAAGACATGGGATGCTCTTTGACTTCCCCCCCTCTCTTAGGACGACGCTGATGATTATTACGCGGAACAACGAAGTGCCGGTAATAATATTCAAATGCAAGAACCAGATGCAGGATATATTTCTTACGGGCGCCGCAGGAATTCCCTATTCTAAAAGAGATCGATCGTTAATCTTCATTAGAGGCACGTGTTCTCATTAAAGCGCCCGGAATTTGAAGGTGTTTCGAGTTTCAGCGGTTTCCTCTTCGCCGGATCCTGCTTTTATTGCTTCTCGACGAGCAAATTTCTGCTGATATGGATTTGTTACTTTCGACTATATCCATCATCATTTTTCCTCTGTTGTCATCGTTTCTCATCCTCTTCTCCTGTTGCGTCTTGTTTGTCCTTCCTCGTTCTTGTTCGTTTGTCTTTGTTCCTCCTTCGGTCTCCTTCTTCGCTCTTGAATTGTTCTTCAATGTTCTTCCATGGTCCTGTATGGTTTTTTGTGTTTATTTGTTCTTGTATTTTCTTGTATGTTCTTGTACGGTCCTCTATGGTTTCGTATGGTTCTGTATGGTCTTGTATGGTCGTATAGGGTTCTGTAGGGCCCTGTATGGTCTTGTATATTCTTGTAAGTTCTCGTATGTTTTTGTATGTTCTTGTATCTTCTTGTATGTTCTTGTATGTTCTTGTATCTTCTTGTATGTTCTTGTATGTTCTTGTATCTTCTTGTATGTCTTGTATCTTCTTGTATGTTCTTGTATCTTCTAGTATGTTCTTGTATGGTATTGTATGATCATGTACGTTCTTGTATGTATTTGTATGACCATGTACAGCTCTGTATGACATTGTATGGCATCATATCATACTGTACGTTCATATATGTTCCTTGTATAGCCTTATATGGTATTGTATGTTCATGTATATTCTTGTTTGCTAAGTTCCATCGTCCCTTCACTGTCAACAATTTTATTTCAACATATATTACATGTATCGCCTCAATTATCACTTACCATTCACCAACAATTCGATCTCAAAATCAGAACATTCTTACAAGAAGGTCTCCCATAAACGTTCGAACCCAGACTTCCACCCAAAATACGTTTCCTAAAGCTTCCTCACAACAGTTCCAATCAGAATCTACACAAATACGATCTACACAATCGTTTCAATTAAAACGTTCGCTAAAACCTCGCAAAAAATTCTTCCGCTCAGACCTTTAATGCAAGAGATATTCGTAAGTTTCTTCGCGAAGAAACTGTTCTAATTACGAGCTCCATAGAACCCAGTTTAAGACGACCATTTTCGGGACTATTGGAGGAGAGCATTTCATCCTAGAGGCCGTAATGATCTCTTTGAAAAACTATCGGGTGAGAAGGCAGCACCTCGTCTGCCTACTCCATCTCGAATTATCCTTGGATAGGTCGGACATCCTGTGAAGTCGTGCTCGCTTCTCGCCACGGCGTTATTACGTTAGGCGTCTTTTTACAGGCGGCCTTGGAACAGAGGCTGCCCCCGGGGGCCGCGTCGTGGGTGGCTCCAGGGAGAACTTAGGGTAGCGACCAGACGGATTTGAAACTCGAGTCCTGTTTTAAACAATTGAATAGGGTAGAACTGAAAGGCAAATTTTAATGTTTCTTTGATCGATGTAAATTCCCCTGTGAGACGATCTTCCCATGGATGTCAATTATTTTTAATGTTATGGGAGACAAAATGTTGCGGTGCCAATTATAGTGCTCCCTCACTGAATACTGAGCCTCAATAACTGTGTAGAATACAAATTTAATGGTTTACGTACTTTAATCAATTTTATTTTATGTATAGAAATTAAATATTATAATAAATCGTTTAAAGGCTTACATTAGGGATGGCTGATTTAATAAAATTTTATATTTATATTTCAATTGTATTTATATTATATTTTCATCATATTTACAGTAAGTTTATATTATATTTATATTATGTTTATATTTACAAAAATATGACATAGATAACTTAAGATTTGAGGTTATGTAGGCCCATAACCTCAAATAGGTCCAGTTACCGTGCCCCATAACGTACCCTTACCAATACGCAGTACATAAACTACACAAATTAAAACTAAAAACAAAAATTTAAATAAACTTCACCGTTTTATTCTACGTTCAGTACTTTCTTAAGCTGTTTCATAAGTTTTACAGAAAATTTGACGCAGTCAGCCTAAAAAAATAGTAACAATTTGTCCGAAATAATAACAATTTTAAGAATTTCAATTTTAAGAACAGACGATGATTTAAATCTAAATAAAAAATTATGCTCGGAAATAAGCAAAGTGCACGGTAATTGGCCACCCCACAGTAACAGGCCCCACTATCCAAGCTGGCCTAGATCTCTCGAGTTTCGCCGAGTTTCCCGGTCGGTGCAATCGTCGGCGCTTTTCTCTCGCGCACCTTCGAACCCGACGATGATACCTAACGCTCCCGCGACTTTCCTCTCCTCTCCGCTCCGCTCCGCTCCGCTCTGCTCAGCGCCGAGCCACTCGAGCACTCGAACTTCAGAAATTCGGTGTGCTTGTTAGATTCATACACACCGAACCCGTGTTCGGCCGTCGTTCCCTCGGCGTTTTGCCACGGGCGGACGGTCAAAGTTGTATTTTAACGGGGAAGGTTCACGCAACATGCTCCCGGTTCGAGGGGAAATTCGAGATTAATTTTCAGGCCATTGTTAATCTTATCTCGCGGAAACGAACGGCCGTGTTCACGGCGTGCTTCGAGCGGTCGTCGATTTTCGCGTCGCTGCGCGCACTTCGAGGCCCCGGATTTCCAGATTTTTCGCGAACCTCTCAATTCCTTTCCTTTCTCTCGTTATATCGAGTATAGAACGCGGTAGAACCGTTGTTAGGAGATATTCGGTTTTACGGGAAGTGCTACATTTTACCGTAGAAGAGCCCACCGATTTTTGGTAGACGTTTTGTGTGCGCCCACTAGACGAGATTCGCATCGCTGATTGCGCTGTCTAAATTAACCGGATACTTGCTATTGTTCTTTTTTTAGAAGATAAATGTATATTGAAATTTATGATATTAGTAATATTACAATATTAGTAATATACCAGTAATATAATATTAGTAACGTCACGTTCCTAACACTAGCATTTAAGCATACATTTTTGTAAGATATCTCAACTTATACTTGCTATTGTAGGGATTATTTTAGAAAGGGTTGGTAAATCCCACGAGACTCCGTGGTAATATGATATAGGAAACAACACACGTCTTTAAATAACAACAACAAATAGTTTATTAACAACAACTCCAACAACAACAACTACTTCAACAACGACTACAACTACAACGACAACGACCACGACTTCAACAACGGTTTCGACAACGGTAACAACAACGGCAACAACTACGACAACGCACGGTTCTTCTTCGACTTCCCAAATCTTTCTCCTCGACTTCCCAAATCTTTCTCCTCGACTTCCAAAATCCTTCAGACCCCTCTTCCGCCCTTACCAGCCTTTTTATATATTATCCTGATACACACTCTCTCTCTCTCTCTCTCTCTCTCTCTCCCCCTCTCTCTCTCTTGCAGTCATTTTCTTTCACTCTGTCTCGCTCGCTATCTCACTCTTACTCACTCTCTATCTTTCGGCCACGCAGGACTTCGAGAAACCTAAACAGTAATAAACTCAGGTCACCCGAAGCTGCCTAAATATTCAGTCATTATCTGTCCCATTAGTTTAGCATTTTACGACATTCGCTCTCGACCATTCTATCTTTCACACTTGGAAAAAATAAACCCTACACTATTTAGGTAATATTCGACTCGATCTTTACACAACTTAAAAACAAAGAACACCGACGTCTGTACAAAAAACACACCTTTGACAATTAAACTCAAGAAGAAAAATTACGTCTAACTTAATTCCTCTATTCACTTAAACAACAATGTATCCACTCCGAATAGTCGCCGTCCCCTTTCACTGCTGCAGCCGTGCATTTACGATACGTCGTTTGTCGCTCCAGCTGCATATTTACATTATTTACACGAGAGAAGTAAAATTATTTCGAACGAGAAAACGCTGCAGCCGTTGATATACGCGTACGTGCACGTAGGTCACCGTGCGAAATGCACTGGTGCATGTGTCTGTACGAGATGGCGAATAAAATGCGCGCACCGCCGGCGTCCGTAAAAGCTAAACGCGCAGTGAAAAGATTAATGCGCGCGTAGTATTTAGCGTTTCCTGTGTGTCACGTTTAAGGTAGAAACACGCTAATGCCTCGCGATATCACATGACATTCGAAGAGTGCGAGCAGGCTTATTTCTATTATTTCGAATCTGTTAGAAACGGATCAGCGCCACGTTGCGCTGCTCATATGACGTCACGCGTGGGCGGATTTCGTTCCTATGATTACACCTGACGTCACATTAGCATGTCTCCGTCTCTGACGCGACATTTCGCGCGTGCCACTGACAGTCAAAGGTGCCGCGAGCATCCGTTTCTTTGTTTAATAATTCCGATGACTTCGATCGGTTTCCGCTGTGTTTATTTATTTATTAATGATTTCTAGCAGATGGTCTATTAATAAGTACGGAGCTATTACATATACATACAGAGCTATTACATACACATGCAGAGCTATTACGTATACATACAGTGTATATACATACACACAGTAAAAGTTTAAAACTCTTATTCCCAGTTTTATGTCTGTATTGTTCAATAATTTACCTCAGAAGGTTCGAAATTTTTAAAATTGTTATTCATTTACAATTGATGTCGTATTTAACACCCTACATATTTTATTTTCAATTTATTTAAATATATGTTGTAGAAATCGAAGTTAGTGTCCGAATACTTTTGGCTGCCACTGTATATTCGACATTACCTACTGCTAGTTTCTATATTCTTAGGGAGCATTGTTTAAGAAACTTGTGAACTATTCCACCAGAACGTTCCGCATCTGAAACATCTACCTCCGATCTGGCTCGCAATTTCAATGCAGCTCTTTGTATCGATGCTGCTTCCGATAGAGCATCAGCTACGAGATGAACGAAAAGCTGGCATCATAGTGATGCATCGAATTTATTACTCGGCCCATAATTTAATGGGCCGAACATTCGTAGCGAGGGGCACAAAGAAAACGTAGCCGAGAGAGAAGGTACAGCGAAAAAGAGAAAAAGAGAAAAAGAGAAAGAGAGAAAGAGAAGAGGCTCAAGACGAGGAGATTATCTCCCTTTATCTCGGGGATCCGTCTTGACGCTCGGAAACGCTATAAAGCGAATAGAAGCTTTCTCGCTGGGATTCTCCGTGCGTGATAGAAAGTAGATTCCGCGGGACTCAAAATAAAGGACGCGAGCGGAATGCGTACGGAGAACCTGTTGTCCGAGGAAGTGTACGCGTTCGATCCACATTCCGAGGTTTCGCGGAGTAAATGGCGGCTGTATGCAAACGTATGCTCGTCCTCCGCCGACCCCGGCCGGCCTCGGATACCCAAAGCCATTCCTCCAGCGAAGACATTTCTCACTTTCTTCGAACGGCAACCGGGGATTCCCGCAAAAATGAGCGCAACTCCGGAGCTCGCTGCTTCGGAGCATTAGGTCCTCGTATCGATTATTCTCCCGGCGAAAACTTGCCCAACTTCACCGACTTCCGTTCGGATTTTAAACATTGAGCTGCCTCGCCCCGCCCGATGAAATATTCGACGTTGATGCATTAAAAAGCGTACTCCGCTGCGGGAGCTGCACGTTTTATGAGACACTGATTCCGGGGCGCGGCAGCGCGGTGTACCCGACGATACATCAATATTTTATCACTGGCAACGTTTTATCAGTCGGCGCATTGTAGTTCGTAGCATTCGGTAGTCCATTATGCATTCGTTCGGCCGATTTAATTCCCGGGCTTTAGGCTCGAGCTATTTAGTTTCGCGTTCTGCGTGCACGGCCGTTTATTGCTTTCGTTTATGCCGCTGCTGCGGCTTCTTTTATACCACTCCACCGGCCACGTTGATCGGCACTTCGTCGTTTTTTAACATTTTCCTAATGCGATTTGAACCCTTTGCACTGCGATTACTGTTATTAGCGCTTCCTCGTTGCTGGTCGTTTCTCTGGTGGTATCAGATGGTTTTATTTAATCGAAGCGTCGAACTCTGCTTCGATCTAGGATAACAGATCACTCTGACGTCATACGGTCGCTCTAAAAATTGTTACATCGCTTATGAAAATGACGATCGCAATTTTAAGCCTGTCTATATATAAACAAACTTCAATAGTGTAAAATGCGATAAGTAATATAAATTTAAGATACTGAACAGGCCAGCAGATTTCGGATTTAAAATTCAAGTAGCTTCGAGTGCAAAGGGTTATAGTACGGTAGATTAAAATCAATGAAGAGTGAAAAAGGCTGAGTTATCGTTAAACATGTCAATTTCTGACGATTAGTTCACGATAGTCAAACTGGCATCCAGAATTCGCTATAACTTCGTCGTTAAAATTGCCCCTATTCGTCTAGATTTTTCGTCCAGCGAGCCACCCTGCCAATAAAACGACATTCCATTTTAAACGAAGCTTCCGCCGGAGGAAGTTCGCGGGCCACAATCCATCATTGAGCCCCGGCTACCTAAAAGAAACAATTTTACAGCCTCGCTGAGCCCAGAATCCGCAATCCCGGTCGAGCAGCCGACCCCCGGCTAAACGAAGCTGCCAGACACCAAACTCTTTCGGACCCCATAAACCTAAACCCACTTCCGCGATGTTTAAGGCCGCCTCCGCAGTTCCGGAGAACTTTTCCGTGGAGCAGTCTACTTTCGGAGGCAAGATCATCCCGAACGAGACCGCGTCTCCGAAGTTCCATTTCAGCCGGGATTCTCAAAGTAAACAGTTAATCCTCGGCGACCGGCCGGACAAGTTCCTGCGGCAGGAGACCGGTCTTCATAAATCTGGACTCGCACTGGACGATCAGCGTTTCGCGCGGCCGAAACAATCCCGATCGGCTCTCTCTTTCTATCTCTCTTGTTCTCTCGCTCTCTCTTGTTCTCTCTCGCGACTCGTCTCTGAAAAGTCTGGTGGCCGTCCGACGAGAGCCGGCGACTCGGCAAACTAGTCATCAAAGGCGTCCATAAACGCGGCTTGAAACCGACCGCGTCTGGCCATGCTGGCGTAAAAGGGACCCAGCCATCGGAGTACACGCAGCTCAGACATAAAGGACGCCCGGTACGGCCGGAAAGGAGCACGCCAAGCTCCGTCCGGATCAAAGAAATTTTTGACGTTCTCCCGGGGCTTTGCAGCTCGAAAGAGTATCGACATGAAATTACCACTGGACTGCGGATGTTTATGCAGGCTTAATCTACGGGGAACATGGGAGACGACCACTCGAGTGTCTACAAAATGAATCGCAGGGTCTGCTAGAGTGTCTTCGAAGTGGAATAAAATTGCAGCGTTTGCAAAGTATCTGCGAGATATCATCACAGGGTCTGGTACTTGTAGAGTGGAATCTCTAAAATAAAATCACGGAGTCTGCTAGGATGTCTTTAAAATTGAATCACGAGGTCTACTAGATCCCAATAAGCACTGGACGTCTTGAAGACGTTCCCTTTACGTCCATTTTAGGTCTGAATGACGAACGCCCTAAAATGGACGATTCAAGGCGTCTTATTGAAGACTTTAAAATGACGTCCAATTTGGGACGTTTTTTAGCCGTCTTCGAGACGGTCGTTATGGGACGTTTAAACGTCCCTCTTAAATTGGCTGTTTATGTAATTAGTCTTTTATATATACTATTACATAATACGTTATGATACTTTTCCTATAAATGATCCACAAACGGCCTAAAAAAGGCTTAAAGACGTCCATAAAATGTCCATAAGACGCCCGTAAGATGTTTTTTAGACGTCTAAAGGACATTTTAAAAGCGTCTAAAAGACGTCTTGATTTGTAACACAAGAAGTTTCTAGGACGTTTCTAGGATCTCTCTAGGACGTTTCTAGGACGTCCGTGGGTAGTCGAGACGTCTTAAAGGCGTCCAAAATTGACATCCCAAATTGAACATCCTCCTAACCTCTGAAATAAGACGTTTTAAAGACGGCCATTTTAGGGCGTAAGACCTTCAGACTTAAAATGGACGAAAAATGGACATCTTTAAGACGTCCAGTGCTTATTGGGGAATATCTCCAGAATAGACTCGCTCGAAATCTACTATAGTATCCCCAGAGCTACTAGAGTATCTCCAAGCTACTAGAGTAGCTGACAAAGTCTATTACAGAATAGAGTACCTCCACTACAGTCTGCCCAAAAAAGAATCGCAAATTCTACTAGACAACTCGCAGGGTTGAATCTTAGAGTCCACTAGCTTGTCTCCAAAATAAAATCTCGGTTCCTTAACGCGTCTCCAAAATAAAACCGCAGGGTCTGCTAGAATATCTCCAGAGTGGACTCGCAGCATTCACTGGAGGAGCATCTACAGAGAACCGATCGCTCGGCAAACCTCGGAAAATCATAAGATGATGCGCTGGGATCAACAAAGAGGCTAAGCCGCGGAGGAGAGAAGGCAGCGCCGTGGTCTCGAGGCTGGCAGCATGCAGACAGGATCGAGAAACAGAGAGCCAGGTGGGGCGAGGAGAAGCTACCGCCGGACAGAACCGGCTTGCACTTTCTCTGTCTAGCATGCACCGTTGCTCCTGTCTTTATTCACGGGATGCATTTCAGGGCTCGGCTGTCTCCGTCGCTCGCCACGCGAGCGTCGAGCGACCGGCTCGATGCACCTGCACCCGTGCTGCACCGTTGCTCATCACCGGTTCCCCTTCTCTCCTGGCGCACCGGCAACCGGCTTGCGCCTACTCGCGCGCTCCGCCTCGCTTCTCGCTTGTCATCCCCACGTCTCCCGATTCCACCGGATCGGCAGCGATGAGAGCGAGCCATGCTCGAGTTCAGCTCCTGGCTCGACCTGTTAACACGTTCATGGCCGCGTCCGTCCTCCGCAGGACTGAAGCTTCCTCTTGGGCCGCTGTCAATGCGTCATTGACGCGTCAGACTTTGCGGCCACTTCTTGCGACGGGTCAGACGAGGCTGGGAGGAAAGGCTAGCTTTTAGCTTCTTCGGGGCGACATGCGACACCTGAAGTGCATGTCGTTGATTAAAGAGCCGTTGTTTAAAGAGCCGATTTTCTGTTGTGATCCTTTTTAGGGTAGCATCGAATTGTGAACGATTTATTAACCCTTTGGGCAAGAAGCGATTTTAGGAAAGCTGAAGTAGATTTTCTGAACTACTATAAAATAGTCTTTTTTATAGTAGTTTCTGACCAGGTGCATTTTAGGCGTGTGAACTCATACAACAGTATTGTACTGTTGACAATTCTTTAGATATAACTTTGATAATGTTAAAATTATCTTGGCACGTGATGCTACAATTTTCGTCGTGACTGACAGTCATCGCTAAAAATTATTATACCTCGTTCCGAAATAATATATACATTATTAAATTTGATAATATTTAAAAAACTGTTAGAACCGTGGAAACTGTTGCACGAGTGACATTACTCAATTTCAT
>CM052157.1:6492564-6512523 GCA_028455555.1 Augochlorella aurata | reverse complement strand
AATTCAATCTTGACGCCAAATGGCGTCACCTGTAGATAAGGTATTAACTTAAGAATTATTAACATAACCATTATAAATCTAATTTATAATTCTCTGGAAATATCATCGAATAGAAGATTACAAACGTTTCACAGATTGCATTGTTCTCTAATTTCACTCGTTTTTGCAACAATCGCGCCATAATCGCGGCAATTTAATACTTAATAGAATATGACGAGTGATCGATGAAATAAAATTAATGTTGAAATAAAATAAAATGCGATGACGCACGCATTTACGTTTATAATATATAAATTACAATCTATAAGAAGCAATAGCAAAACGGTAAAGAAGTTAAACAATCTAATTATACTATTCCATCTCATTAAAACGATTGAGATCGGAAATAAACGTCTATTAAGCTCCCGCATCTCGCAACCGATGCAGGCAGCTTTTATTTCGCCGGAAGACCCGCAGTCCAATAATCGTTAAACAATCAGTTTTTCCTAGCGTGAATCGACTAAAACGCAGGTGTGCGTTCAATTACGATCGGTCTACGCGGCTGTTTCTTTCGGCCGAATCGGTCCGCGTCGGTCGTTAAGCGCGTACACGGAGTTGATTCTTCAAAGAGGCGAGCAGATTCGAGCTCGCATAGGCGAGCACGCCATTACCTCGGAATTCGATCAGTAAATCCTCGGTGGCTGGCGCGGGAGCGCCATACTGCCGAGCATCGATCCGTCCTAAGTGCATCACCTGATTCGATACCGAATGTTCCCATTTCTAAGACATCTGCCCGGCCGAGGCGTCGTCGGCTCAGCCCCGCAATATCGAGGCCTTGTTCTGTTGGTTCCGTGTGTACTCCGTCGAACGCGGAGATTAATGCGCGCATACCATTAACGCCGACAGGATCGTGGAAACCGGGGCCAGGGTCAACCGTGGCCGACGCTTGCATTTTAATCGGGGGCCGTTTAAATATTTGAACAGCCCCGATTTGAATATCTTGCATCACTTTCGTTGCCCCGAAACGCCGCCGGGAATTGTTGCGCTATTTTGCGAATTAGATGCGATAGCTTATCGGGCATGCTGATTCGACTGTGCGAACGGTCGCTGATGAGCTAAATTATGCAGCTACTTGCTGCCGGATTTACGGAGCGCTGCGACTGTTTTATATTGCTGATTTGTTGTTACGTGATACGTGTTATGCGATGTGCGGGATATGGAAATTGATAATTAATTGAATATGTTGTTCGAATGTATCGATCGAATGTATTCGAAAAGTATATTAATCTATCGATATATTATATTGTAATAATATATTATGTTGGAACGAAATATTAACTACTGAACGGTAATATAGTAAAATATTAATATGTTAAATATTACAAATAAAGCATAAAAATATATTAAAACATTAAATATTACAAATAAAATATAAAAATGTATTAATCGGCATATTATAATATTTTAATACATTTTTATATTTTATTTGTAATATTTAATGTTTTAATAAATTTTTATATTTTATTTGTAATATTTAACATTTTAATATTTTAGTATATTATCGTTGGAAATCAATCGGCATATTATAATATTTTGATTTCCATCAGTTACTGTCGACAAATAACAGTAATAAATATATTCTGATTTTTAACTAGCCATAATATTTTCTAAATACCTAAACAATTGGAAATTAAAGAAATGTGTATTAAAATTAATAATAATAATAATATATTAAAGAAAATATCTGCGTCTAACATTTTCTGAAATAATGTACGAATTCGTAGAAAATTAATTTACATATTCTCGCACGGAACAACGTAAAAAAATTGACGACGCCGTTTTCAAAAGACTATGGTACTTTTCACGGTTCGGAGGTTCGGTTAAGGCGTCCTTCGAATATCTCGCATGCAGCAGCATGGATCGTGGGACCGGGGCTCGCCTCGCCTAACCTCGACTTAATCCAAGCCCAGAAGAATCGGGATTGTTGGCGCGCTAGCATGCCACGAGTATTATCCTATAAATCGGCGAAGGAACTCGGCTGGCACCGGCGGAATGAGTTTAGGGGAGATCGGTAATGGTCGCATAGATTTCGGGACGCCCGAAACCTTCGAATCGACCGAGGATGGACTTGGCAACGGGACCTCTCGTATGTTAATAACCGTGGAGAGCTAGAGGAACTTCCATATAGCAAGAGCTTTCCAGGGGGAAAAGGTTTCTGATGGTTTCGCTGGAAGAGATACCGCTGTCATTGATAGATAGGACGGTCTGGCCAGCGAGCGCCCAATTTTCCGAGCCTGTAAAAATTACTCCGTCCTGGGAGCTTTATCGTTTATAAATCTTTGATCGACGGAACACCGTTTCTACTGCTTTCGACGTTCGGATGTAATTTCTGGAAAAATTACTCCAGCCTGTAAAATTTATTTTCTGGAAACCGTGAAAGGCTGTTCGGCGGCAACCCTTTCATCGACGCATGTTAAAGAGAATTATAAATCAGATTAATACACAAATATTAACAAAAATAATATATATAAATATATAGATATATAAAATATATATAATGTATAGAAAAATAATATATATATATTTTTATAAAATTTTTAATGGAAATTAAATGTAATTTTACTACACTACAATAAATTACAATAAATACTATAAACATATTATCTATTACATAATATACTATATAGTAAATACCATAATACACTATAATAAATAATAATAAATTAAAATACTATAATATAGTCGTCAGTAATAATATATTCGTCCACCTTGATCATAAAAATGCATCGAATAAAAGATTGAATAACAATGCTCGTTTACCGCACCACTATACTGCAAATATTATAAATTTATGACAAAACTAATTATCTACGTGTGAAAAAGCCGCCAAGGATATTACAGAAGTCCGACTAAGTGTCGAGCAGCACAATTTGCAAAAACGGTCACGGTGGCTATTGTTTCATGCGAAGGAGATCGTCGCGGGTTCACGATGCTCCTCGGCCGGCGAAATTCGCAGCGAGTGCAGCATGGGCTCGGCGTAGCCCGAAGCACGACCATCTGGCAGCCAGGTGTCCGATATTAAGATACGAATCTGAAATGCCTCGCGAGTATTGTTCCTCGGGTCGGCTGCGAGCCTGCGAGCGCGGCGGCGCGGTCCGAGTCGGGCCGCGGTTCCCACAGCGGGCTGCGAAGCGGGCCGCTTCGACTCGCGCCATAAAAATGAAATTGCCATCAATCGCCGGGACGATCCTGTGCCGCGTCGCGTTCGCGCGAAACGCGATATCCTCGGGAAAAAAGCCGGCCAATGAAGAACGATTCTCGCGGCGCTCGTAAAAAGAGGGGCCAGGGTGAGCGCGATCAGGAGGGTGGGAAGAATGACTGCGGTCCGTCAGGGAGACAATGTCGCAGAGAGACGAGTTTCGCTAAAATCGTGGCCGAAATCTGGATAATATTTTTACGTACATTTGTTGATTATTTATTGCGTCTTATTCGTTAATGATCGGAGCATGGTTCTTTATTGCAACTAATTTGTAATGTGTAAAAGTGTGGTATTGCATAGTTGATCGTTTGGAGACGTAGATTTCTGTAGTCCTTTTCAATCATTATTTTCTAATAATTTATGAGACTA
Organism: Augochlorella aurata; assembly: GCA_028455555.1. Classification (NCBI taxonomy): domain Eukaryota; kingdom Metazoa; phylum Arthropoda; class Insecta; order Hymenoptera; family Halictidae; genus Augochlorella; species Augochlorella aurata. Next base: position 6,508,916 of record CM052157.1, on the reverse strand, counting down.
TAATGCTAATTTACAATGCTAATTAACAAAATATATATCTCAATGTCATACATTTATTCCACTTTTCGAAGCCACGGTTTAATAAACGATTTAATAATATATTCAAAAAAGCATCGATTTGCATGAGAAAATTATATAAACTTTCACGCAGATTTCTATTAATACAATTTATTGTTAACCGAATACAGAATATCAGTACACATAATTTTTAATAAATAGGAAGCAGTGACTTTTTTAAATTTTGTCCATCAATCACCGACAAGTGTTCTTCCGTAAGCTGCCGGTAAAACGACCGTGATCAACGGCGAAAGGGTTAGGAGCGCTCGGCACTTCATCCCGTATGCCGCGCGCGCGTGCACGCGCCGCTCTCGCGCGCGTGTTCTCCGCCGGAGAACTCGAGCCGAGCGTCCTATTAACGGCTGCCGAGTTCCCGGCGTTCTGGGACGCTGCCAATTTACCGATGCCGTGCGATTCTCGCGGCTTCGAAGTCCGTTTCGATTGTCGGCCCCTTTGCTTCCGATCCGAATCGCGATTCCTATCTGTCTGCTTGACTCTAAAGGGGATGAAGGTCGTCGCGACCGGCGGATTTGTACGAGCGGGGTCAAGAGCCGAATGGCGGCGCGAATAAGAGTTTAAAGCAGAGGTCGGGAAAGTTCTCGGAATAACTGTTCGAAGACGAGTCTCTATTCCTAATGCAGTAAGAACGGTCTCGGAGGATGCGATCCCTGTCATTAGCGAATTCTACTCTTTCTGGACTTCCACTGTCTCTATTCAGCTTAATAGTGCACCTGTCGACTGCTAAAACTGACTTGCGTGTATTGCTTCGTGACAGGTCGGAATTTATTTAACACCTTGACGTAGAACGACGTCTGGGGGACGTCATTCTCTTCATGTGTCATCGTAGACTTTGACGTCACCGGGACGTCAAAACTGTCTTCGACGGACTCCGTGCTGTATATGGGGTGTCTCAAAAGTCACTCGCAATCGGGAAGTAACTTTTTCTTTAGCAGAAATGCAAACCGCAGAATTGTTTATAAGTTATTATATAGAAAGTTAATTACACAATTAAATAGAAAATGAAATAGGAAATAAAATAGAAAATTAAATATAAGATTAAATAGAAGATTAAATAGAAAATTAAATACGAAATAAAATAGAAAATTAAATAGAAGATTAAATAGAAGATTAAATAGAAAATTCAATAGAAAATTGAATAGAAGATTAAATAGAAAATTGAACAGCAGATTAAATAGACAATTAAATAGAAAATTAAATTAAATAATCCATCAATTATGTTAAGAATCTCTTTCTTGATTTTATTATAATTTAGAAAGGATATTTTACGGACATTAATCTGTTCCGTTGCAAATGAAATAATGTCTCCATTATCAACGCGCAAACTGTTAATAATCGCACCAGAGATTCCCGAATTTAATAAAACAGAAAACCTGTTACATTCGCCCATAAAAATCTATTACCAACAATCCCATCAAGAATCGGGCCCCATTTAAAAATCGAGAGAACGCTACCGCGCAGTTTCCCCCCTAACCAGCGCGCGTTCCCTCGGAAAACTCGGATTCCTCAAAAGACAGGCGGTCTATTCAGCATCGACTGTAGGCAAAAGGGTGGGCAGCGGTTCCGAAGGTCCATTAAACCGGCGCAAACACAGCATCCCGTTGAATTAAGAGTGCGCGTTGCCGCGTGCGTTCGGCAAATAATAAAAGGCGGCGGGGGTGGGGCATCGATCCGGGGATGCCACGGTCTAACGCAATCGTATAACGCGTGGTCGCGGCCTCGGCAAACATCAAACAGGCTTGAAAATCATTACCCGGGGGTTGGCTGTTCGCTGCGGCTAGGAATATGCGATATTCCTTGGAAGTTCCTGGCCGGGGCGCTTTCGTGATGGCCGTTTCCAGTGTCGGTGGCCGATTGAAGCTCAAAAGCTGGCCGGCTCGCACACTGCCGCGGCATGGTGGTCGGCGAGCTTGCTAGTCGACTGGCTTGGTAGTCGGCTGGCTTGGTAGTCTGGGGGGTTGGTAGTTTGCCGGGCAGGTGGGCTCGTCTGGGTGAACTCTGGGGAGGGAGGAGGGCCGTTAGACAAGAGAGGTGGCCGTGGAACAGACGAGCGTCCCCCGGACGTCGTCGTCGTCGTCGACGAAATGCGGCTTCGTTGCCGTTTAGACGCGTTATAACGTGTAGAATCCATTCCCCGTCGTTGAGGCGGCAGCCATTGTTGGACACGGAAGATCAAACGGCGGAATTCTCCCTGGAGGTATGCGATGCTTTAGCCGGGCCGCGCGCCGGAGGGCGGCTAGAAAGGAGATACAAACAGCAAAGTTCCTTTCACCGCAGCCCGCCACCTGTCCTTGTCTCCACCTGCGATATAAAAAGCGCATTTCTTTTCCAGGTCGATGCATTCCACTTGCGTCTCTATGCCCTCCTACAACCCGCCCGCTTTCCCGATGTCCTACTGTTTGTCTCTAACGCGCGCTGCCAACCCTCTCCCGCGTCCTCTTCCTCCCCCTCCTCCTCATCCTACCCCGCTGCAGTCTGCGAGTTCGGTCGCTACACCCTCTCGCTGCGTCCTCTGTCGCGCACTTTGCCCCCGACCATACCCCGCCTCTTTCTCCGTGTCAATCAGAAGTTCGACCCTCTGTTCGACGCCAGCCGGGAACCTCTGACGAGCTTTCCACCGTGACTTACGATTTTAATTCGATCCCGGATAGCTCGCTCGACGTTCCTCCACCGTCCAGCTTCGCGGGAACGTTTGCTGAGCATGCTTCGGGGCTCGTTGGAAAGGACAAGCTTCGGTCTACAAGTCCAGGGTAGTTGCAAGTCTGAGAAACATTGTCCGACGGTTTTATAAACAGTTGATGGCGGAGCTGTTTTACGGGAAACGGCTCTTCACTTTTCCACCTCACATCGTGCAATTGTTAGAAAAAGCATGTTACAGGACAAGGATACAGATGTACTGGAATCAGTAGCGGAAACGGAAGCTTCTGATTGTAGAATGAGGCCAAGGTTACGGCTGCGCGATTCTTTGTTAACGAAATTATGCGATGAGGAGTCGTTCGATACGGTGATCGGCTCGAATTGGTAATCGGCGAGATACTTTCTGGTGCTATTGTAGGTACGACGTCGTTAGGGGATCGATATTCGGCAAAACGGCGCCTGTTCATTGAAAATTATGCTCGGCTGGTAATAAGACTGGTGCCGGTCGACCGACGCGGAAAGGAATTCGCGAGCGGAGCGCTCGCGAGCGCGTAACTCGTACGAATGGGTTTTATTAAGTTGAGAAACGTTGTTACCGTGCGGGAAGGGAATTGGAACAACAATCCTCGTGTTCCACGCTCCTTCCGCGTCCACATCTCGCGCAGTTGCCACGTTATGAATATAAAGTTTACGGCGGTCGGTTTCGTTTTCGAAAATTTAGGTCACGAATCGAACGACCGGAACCGAGTTACAAGCCATTCGGAGCTATTTTCATTCGACTTTTACAAACCCCCGTTGCTCCGCGAACTGGTATCCACGGGTTCTTTGCCCGCCGCGAGTGTATCGGATTTTTTTTCTCCCCCTTCGAAATTCATTTGAATTACAGAGTTACCCGACTTTGCGATGCAAATTCACCGTGAAACGTGACTGCGAAAAGAAGCCGGCTCTTTGGTAAAAACTATTGTGGAATTTATAAGTCGCTGCTTACTTCCTCCTCTTTTATTTCTATCGTGTATATTCGCGCAGTTCGAACAATACGTCTATGAATAAATCTGCATATTGTTGCGTTATTACCGAGTGCCGGCCGATGCAACTGTGCACGTTGTCGTCGGGCCGAAGTTGAGAGCTGAACTGGGCCATTACTCGGTTTGTTTCGAGGAAATATTTATCTAATTCCATGGAATAATACGTTATTTGTCAAATTATTTTGTATATTTATTCGAGCAATTCGTCATAAATTATTATATATATTTATTCAAATAAGTCGTCATAAATTATTCCAGTTATTTATTCGAATAATTTTTCATAAATTATTCTATATATTTATTCGAATAATTTCTCATAAATTATTCTATATATTTATTCGAATAACTCGTCATAAATTATTCCAGTTATTTATTTGAATAATTTCTCATAAATTATTCTATATATTTATTCCAATAAATCGTCATAAATTATTCTGTCGACTTAATCGAATAATTCTTTATTCGAATGATTCATTATTCGAGTAATTCTTGATTCTTGATTCTTACTCGCATAACTTTTTATTCCTTATTCGAGAAAATTCCTTATTCCTTATTTGTTTGAATATCTTTTTGATAATGTCGAATAAAATTTTATTCGTTATTATTTATCTTGTAGAATTCTTGAACATTTAATTATCTTCTTTAGTCTCTGATAATCGATAATTTCGAGTGATTAATATTTTAACAAATAATATTCCTATTTTCCAGGTAAGGACCCATTACAACCACCAGTATGCTTCAAAAAGCCTGACACTGTCTCAGCTGCGAAATTGCTTTAACCGGTAAGAAAATAAATGCTTGCAAAATTTATTTAAACGTTGTTCGACGCTACTCGTTAAGTTTCTCATTGTCAAACGCGGTTCGAGAAGCATCGCTTAACCCTTTATGGTCGTAGTAAGTTTAAACATAGTTGTCGTGCTGTTCGGAATTAATTTTCGTTGAACGAAGACTAGTATATAATAAATTATAAAATAATATATAAAATACATATATAATAAAAAGAAACTTTATTGATTCATTTTTAAAGTTTAGATATATGTAACTATGCAAATATATATATTTAGCTATATATTAACTATATATATTTAGCTATATATTAACTATATATATATTTAGCTGTATATTAACTATATATATATATTTAGCTATATATTAACTATGTATATATTTAGCTATATATTAACTATATATATTTAGCTATATATTAACTATATATATATTTAGCTATATATTAACTATATATATATTTAGCTATATATTAACTATATATATTTAGCTATATATTAACTATATATATATATTTAGCTATATATTAACTATATATATTTAGCTATATATATATTAACTATACATATTTATCTATATATTAACCACATATATTTAGCCACATATGCTGCAAAGGGTTGAAGCGTCCTAATCGAGCGTCCTCCACCTACGTGCTCCAGCATCGAAACGAAATTTCGGGATAATTCGGAACTGCCGCGGACACAGGGCCGGTTTAAGTTATTAATACATCGCCGGAAGCAGGATTCATTGAACCGACCATTCATCGACTCGCGCGAGATTCCTTCAGCCCGGCATATTTCGTCGCGTTGGCTCCCTCTGTCGCGGAACCGGCTCCGGAGTTGGCTGCTGGGAATCGAGTTCGGTATCGATTACCGTCGCTTTAAACCGTCACAGTCCCGGGCCGGTCGGATGCTCCCTAAACAAACCGCCTCGCGGAATAATTAAAACGTCGGTGTTCCATGTTAACGCGGAAGCCGACGCGCAACGACGGAATATTTTTCGCGGTGATTAATTGCGGACCGGAAATGAATTTCCTGGAGGAAGCCGGGCTCCGACGGAGCCGCTTAGCTCCGGGGACTCTCGAATTATTCCCGGAATTTGGGCAATAATCGTGAAAACGGCGAAAGTATTGCTCGGCTGCGTTACGACACGCTTTCGAACACCAACAGCTGGTGTCCAGATTGCTGAACACGTTGCAACGGAATGAAATTCGACCCGTTGCGTTCTCTCCGTCGCGGTTACACCCCCATTGCCGCGTCTTAGTAGCCGTCTTAACAATTATGCGCGAGGCTCGCCGAATTTCGACGGAGTTCTGCCGGAAACCATAGTGCACTAAGTCTTCGTGAGAGACGAAAATTGTCTGCAATATTTTCTCAATCTCTCTTCAATCATTTTAGCGGAACTAGCATAACTCGCATGTAACAATATCCCTAAGTTCGTGCAGCGTCACGATTCTCTGATTTATCAATTTTTATCATAAGCGCAGAAAATTTACACTCTGACATGGATGGATCCTTGAATCCTTGAATTTCCCCGTAAATAAACAATCATAAAGTTTAAACGTTTTAACAATTTTGCTGAGATTTTAGTTGATAATTTTATCAGAATTCTATGAACATAACCTAAAACGAATATAACGAAGAAATATAAACGTAACGAAGAAATGAGATTGTTACTTGTTAAAAATATTAAGAAGGCAATATTTCCTCGACGACATTGCAAAAGAAATGTTGCAGAAACGATATTATACCGGTAGAGAATGATGACAGATTCGCATGAACCGAGGTCGAGCAATTTCGATCTCGTAAGTCGCGGTTTGACGATGTTCGACGAAAGGGGCATGAACCGTAAAATTCCCGCAGCAACATTGCTCGCAGCCGAACGATCGAAGTACTTACTTTATAACTTTCGCAAATTACCAGCTCGCAAGTTGCCGTGTGTTATATTACCGCGAGTTATTACGGCATCGCGTTTCGATACGAAACGAGGTAATCGGGAAACAACATTCAAAGTTCCTATTGTTCGAGCACCACAAACGCTTCAGATTCCTCTCGAAACAAGTTCCCACTTTCAAACGCCTTCTGAAGCCTCGTTCGCGCAATTACACTTTCTCATGTTGAATAATCATTCTCTATCCATCACCGGCGAACGCTGATCGCTCGGCACGTTATCCGAGAAAAATCATTTCGCTGCACGAAATCGCGATTCCAACGAGTTCTACCTTTATTCCATTCTTATTTTTATATTATTTATTATCTTCGCTGTAATATAGTTCTTCTAATCCTGTTTAAATAGTCACTAAACGTTGTAGAATAATTTTATCTATTTTCTGTATATTCAAATAAGCAGAACTTGACGTAAATATATAGCAACACACAGGAATGAACGACAAATGTTAAAATAAATAAAAAATGTAATAAATATGTAAAATAATTTTCTATATTCGTATATATCGAATATTTTATCTTGTATATATTTAAACAAGAACAGCGTGACAAAAATGTAGCGCGAATAACGATAATAAATAGATATATGATACACATATAATATAAACATATAATATACATATATATAAATTATAATATATATAATTATATAAAATTAAATATAATTAATATATATAAATAGATGTAATTTTTATAAATATGTGATGATAAAAAGATCGCTTCAGGCCTACTTTTCTGCACATACACGTGTGATTAATTCTCTCAAGCAAAATGGATTGGCTCGAGAAAAATAAGAAAATCTAATAATCCACTCAAATCGTCGTCCAATTAACTCGTCCCAGCAGAATCAATCTCGCGAGCACATCAGATCCCGAAACAGCCGAAAACCGGTCGTCGATCACACCGGCAAATCCCCGGCGCTTTTTCCAAGATCAATTACCCAGCCACAGCTGCTTAATCCCGCGCGAGCCTCGCATATGCACGCAGCGACGAACTTCCACGGACGGCATCGCGCAAAGGAACCAGTTAACCGCATTTTCAACGGTTAATTATCGCGTTTCACGACTAAACACCCTCGACTACGAGATTCGGCGGCGCTCTTCCGTGGGTGGCTCGGCTCGCCGAGGGGGTTCGCGGGTCCGGGGGGTGTTGTTGCCGCGTGTGGTCGTGTCCCGAAGTGTTCCGCGACGCGGAGAACAGGGACCGGGACTGCCGGCGTAACTCGTCGGATTTATCCGTCGTAGTTCTGCACCGTTACGTTATTTCGCGGCGCGGATAATTAACATTCTGGGGCCGAAACCGGCGCGGCGTCTCGTTCGCTCTACCGTTTCCATTCTGGTTCCCGTTTAGTCGGCCGAACACGCGCGTTCGACAAGCGAAATCCGCGGAATGTGAGACTGCGGAAGACGGTCGCGGTCCGAGGGATGAGCAACTGGCATGTACAGGGTGTCTCGGGTGAAGAAGACCACCCGAGTGACCTTTCATCGAGCGTTTAATCTCCGGAATTTTAACCGGTCTTTCGAATGCGTAATCTTTAATCTTTTTATTTAATTCGTGACAAGATAACTTCGGGATATGGAGATTAGAATTTTTTTGGAGGATTTGTTTTAATGCGATCTTGTAGAGGGAAATTTCCTCTTTAAAATGATCTCTCGAAAGTGAATTTTTTTCTTACTATTTTATCGCATCGGTACGCTTTACGTTTAAGCTGCGATAAAAGCGCTAGGAAAAATCGTAGATTGACTTCTGAGTGCTCATTTTAAAGGAGAGACTTCCCTCTGTAAGGCAGCATCGAAATTAATGAGAGAAAAAATTCTGTATAGTCTGTATAGATGTTCGTAGTTACAACATTTGCAAAGATGATAACAGTTTCTCGTTTCTCGAAACCTCTAGATTTTCGCTCTGTCTTACGACGAACTAGAATCTTCTATTTGTTTAAACTTAAATGACGTGGAAGCGGAGACTTCAGCCTTCAAAATGAATGCAGACAGAGTGCTTTGTGATTTTTTTACCCGAAGTTACAGGAGTTCAAATATCGTCAATATTTTATTCCGAATTTGACGTCCCTTCGATCTAGTGAGACAGGGTAGTCCGACACAGTGACATTCGCACTCCGTTTTACAAGGAGCTTGAGTGCCAGTTTTTTTTTATACTTCACTGATATGAAAGTAGACACTTCATGCTTCAAAATTAGCACAATTAGAGCAACATCGATATTCCGTCTCCAAAGTTAGGGGACCTCGAACACCGTCCACTTTTCGGCCGCATTTCCCTTAATTCCATGTGGTATTTAGCTAGCCTCCTCTGGTTGGGACACCCTGTAGGGTCGCAGGCTTTCGATGCGGCGTTCCAGGGCGGCGCGGGGCAAACTTTATAGGACGACGACTGTTTTGTCTCGGTGATTTGCAGCATCTGCACAGAGCACCTCGAGCGAGCAGCCATTCCGGTGTGCGGCGAAGTAAGAGCATTTAAGGGCAGAGGGAGGGACAAAGAGAGATAAAGAGAGATAGAAAGAGACAGTGAGAGAGAGTGAGAGAGAGAGAGGATACCGGGTGTGAGAATTATTTGGAATTAGACGACGAGGACGCTGTCGGCGCGATTTACGCGCGACCACGGCTGCCGCCGCGGCCGCCGCCATAGGTGGCAACTAGGCGTGGCCATCGTTGCCAACCATAACCCGCAGAGTTTCGGACGGCGCTAACTGCCCCCGCGATTGTAGCAGGAAAGAAAGGGACCCGGTGCGCGCACCGGCCCGTCCTTTACACGGTATCGGAACACAAACGGTCTTTAATAATTCTGTCGCCCGCGGCCCCCGCCCTTTGTTTCCCGAGTAATTCGGTGAATCGCAGCAGCCCCAGTGCCCCGCAGAGAATAGGCTGGCCGACCGAATCATTCCGGCTGATTATGCGGTGATTTAATCGCCGCGAAGCTTGTCCAGCTCCAGCATATTAGCTTGACAAATTGATTCGACCGATTAACCGGCCTTTTTCTCTCGTTTTCTACCACCCCCCGTCTTCTCCGCCCCGCTTCGTCTCCCTCCGTCTCCCTCCATCTTTCCGGGAATCCTATTACGTTGACGCGACGCCGAGGCTCCGCTGAAAGAGATTAGATTTGTAGGAGGTGTAGAAGACGAGGGGAGATTGCAAGCTTCCGGTTGTTCAGGGCCGATCAGCTGTAAAAAGAACACTGCCGCGACAATGTTCCACGATGATCGTGTTAACGGAGTCGTTAGCGAGAATACTCGGCTGACTCGGTGGCCGAGATCGGTATTAAATGGGCGACGTTCTTTTCTGATCATTTTTTCGAATACGTTTTTTAATCATTTTTCGAATATATTTTCCAAGCTATTTTTCTAGTCGACTCTTCGAATCGAATTTCTGTCGAGTAGATTCTTTGAATTAAATTTTATTCGAGTCGAATTCAATTTTATTCCAGTCGAATTCAATTATATTCGAGTCGAATTCAATTTTATTCCAGTCGAATTCAATTTTATTCCAGTCGATTTCAATTTTATTCCAGTCGAATTCAATTTTATTCCAGTCGAATTGAATTTTATTCGAGTCGAATTCAATTTTATTCGAATAATACGTCGAGTCAACTTTTATTCTAATAAATTTTTCGAACAAAATTTTATTCGTACAATATCTCAGCTAAATTCTTCGTCCCATAAGCTCCAATAATGCCCATCCCTCGCTAACCGGATTCAGGTGTAGCGTTGGCGTTAGGCTTCGTGTTATGTTCGAATCCCAGGTGTTAAGTCTAGGCTCGACGTAGGTCGCGACTAAGTTTGAATTTATGATCGATAGCGGCGTCGATGTTTGCGAGACTGGGGTCCGGTAACTTTCGGAGTAGCTTCGCCGCGGAAATGGTTTAGCAGGAAGTTTCCGAGATAAAGATGCTCGTAGCTCGGTACGCGAATTTGTTTGTCCCTGGTGGTAAGTTTCGGCGACAAGGTGGGTCGAATGCCGGAGTGCCTCGGGCCTATGGAAACTTCCCACGACCCGGTCCGGCCAAGGTGTCCCCGAAGATCTCTAGAAAAATTTGTTGCCGTATTTGTGCCTTCGACGGCGGCCTGTTTCACGGAGGCGGGTGCTTTCGAATTCCAAGTGAATCATTCGTAATCCAGCGAATTTATGAATGAAACGCCGATTGGAGAAGTTTGTGTATATCTGTGGGAATTGGACGATTTAATTTCATTGTTTGATTGTAAATTTTTAAGTGCAATTAAAGAGAATTTAATTCTTTCAACAGCTCGGTGTACTCTGTCATGTTTCTCTATTTTTTTAATGTCTTTAGTGTTTTCTAATTTTTATTATATATAACAATTATTACTTATCTATATATATTTTGTTTAATATACATATTTATATGTCATTATTATATATTTATATTTATGTATTTATATATATTTTATATATATATTTCTTATCCTCTTTTTATCTAATTACTCCTAAGAACATTTTCAATTTAATGATATTTAATGTAATAATATTTATTTAATATCTTGCACCTTTCCATCATTTCACGTTACGAAACAATACATAATATGTCGATTCATTTTATATCATAAATGCATAAAATCCACAGTCTACTAATGACGTTGATTCGTCCCTGATGAATAAATAATTAAAGAAAAAGAAACATAACGAAACGAGTCGTTTGGAAATAATTGTTCCAAAAAGCGCCCGATAGGTGCCCGGTAAATGTACGCGGATCTCATTGTAGTTGCTCGTTCGAAAAGGAAAAGCAGTCGCAGCAAGGTCGTTGCACCGCATCAGAGGTCAGGGGTTACTCTGTTTATTCGGAAGAATCAGCCGGTCCTCTTTTATCAACCGGCGCCGTTAGCTAGCCTTGTTTTAGCCTTTGCCCGCCGAGCCCGGCCATCGTATGAATTGTCGTGCAAACCCTTTTTAACATCGCCGTGGTTTGTCATTTTTCTTTGCAGTTCCTCCTTTGATGGCCGCTCTCGTGACTCTCGAGTTGGTTGCGTTTGCTCTTATCTCCGGCCACGCGGAGCGGCGATAGACGCTGAACGAGGGACGCGCGAGTGTGCCTTCCGCGCTCTCTCCGTCTAATGGAGTTGAATTTCTCGAGGCTGACTCGAACGCTGCTTTCGGAAACTTTCTTCCCGGCCTCGAGCGATATACAGTGGTCGAAATAATGATCGGTTCATCTCATTTCTCTGATACGACGCTCTGTTTCACGTGACATTTCTGTTTGCCCTTTTCATCGTAGTTGATGGCTCGCTGTAATGCATTTAACGAAGCACATAATTATTTAAGTAATATTATTTTTATTACTTATTGTATTATATTAATATAATATAATATATTATGTTAATAAATATATATTAATAAACATATTTTATATATTGTAATATTAGAGAAATTTGGATACCTTTTTAGAAATAAATATAGGTTCGTGTCTTCGAGAAAATTATTATGAATGCAATTAGAAGTTAATATTATACTATCGTAGCAAAATGTTATTAAATAAGAGTGAAATAAATTATATAGTTACTAAGAATTGATTTAACTCTAAATTATTTTAAGAATATATTTGGTCAGTAAACGATATCTTTAAACGTTAATTGCATAATGTTATCACCAGTGTCCTGCGCCTGTGTATACAAAGGGCTTCCAGCAACAAATAATAACGATAAGAAACAACAATAGTAATAAATTTAATAATATAATTAATAATAATAACAACAATACACATGTTAGTAAACAATAACACTGCCCGATCCTCCCGACTCGCGCCATTACGATTCCATCCGACCCGTCAATAAAGACGTCCGTATTCGTACTACATATATTCGGCGACGAACGCGAAACTGTCCCATGCAATTTCGTCCGGGCCGTTTCTCACCGGAACGACGAAGCTTATTCACTCGGCCGGCCATTTTACGACGTTAGGCCGTCGCAGGGTGGCCATTTTGTCGCCGCCGGTCCGCGACCTTCCTTTTTCACGCATTCCGGCGTCGTCCGAGTCACTTTCCCGTTCCATATGGCCCGTGGAGAATCGGGAAATACTGCGGGAACTCTGGATTAAAGTGAAACTTTAGCTGGCAGCTGGGTCGACGTCCGATCGGCGAAACTGCCGACAAAGAATGTACCTTGGGGATGCAGGCGACACGTACTTACCTCGAGTCGTCCGCCCTCCCCCCGCGGCCAGTCCGCAACCTTTAACAAGGTGGAGCGGAAGTTTCGGTGGATGGTAAATTAATTATCGGGCCGCCGGTTTTCCCGGCTTGTTTGATAACACCGCGGACAGGGCTCAAAGGGATCACATCAGGGCGCAGGAAGAACGTCCGACGAATTACGTTACGTTCGATCGAGGATTTTTCGCGGCCGGATCACCTGCGGCACGGCGGCCGGCTAATTAGATTTCGGATGCTGCCAGGCGACTCGCGTGCCCCGGATAATTATCGAACTCGGAACAATTTTACGTCCGCCTAGCCGACGTAGCGAGCGCGCGTTCGCTTCCGTCTCGGTGCCCGAGGTTTTGCCGCAACGTTGATTAACGTTAAACGCGGTCTTATTCCTTCTTTTCCGAGCAATGGCTGCCTGTCCGCGGCCAGAAGGGAGGCCTCGTTGCCACGATCAAATAATTGTGCCCTCGGAGACCGGTGATTTCCAGCAATTAATTCCGCGTAATAAGCGGCCGGCACCGCATGCAAAATCTTAAGGCCCGAGCGTAATTTGCTCGACGATTAAACAGTAGTCCATTTTCTTCCGTAGCGCTTTCGACGGTTTCTTCTTCGCGGAAAAATTCGGCTTAATTGCACGCCACCGTTTATTGCGGGTTTTTCGCCAGCGATATTAGCACAGTGAATTATTATAATATAACGGAGGGGAAACGGATACGGCGATTTTATAGCAAACATTTCTCTATTAATGAAAATTTCGTCGCTATTTCTGTTAACTCAGTAATCATTTTTAATCAGTAGTTGCTATCGATCTATTATTTTATTTATAATATCTGCAGATCTTTAAAATGCAATTACAAATTAGCAAGATCCAATGACATATTTACTTTCTTTTTTCAATTAATTAGCTTTCAGTTGACGGAGGTTTGTCTTTAATTCTCGTAAAATTGCCTATGAAAGGAATCAAACAATTCTGATCAATATAATCCCAGTTTATGGCTAACCTAAGGATCGAGATAGCTTCGATTAATCCACGAATTCCTGCGAAGAAAAGTTGCCCACCTATGCGGTTGTTCATATAAAAAGCTCCTGGAGAGGAGCTCCTTCGGAGTCCACCTAGTCCACTTTACAAAAACTACAGGATATCACGCGCGTGACCAAGAACGCCATGATCCTCTGTTTGGTATTCAGATGGCGCCTGAAGGATCGATGAAATGGCTGCGACACGAATAGTAACAATATTATCCGGGAGTCGGGAACTTTTATTTTATTAAAACAATTTCGGATAGGGGAGATCTTCGATTCCGAAGGGATTCTGGAATCCCTTTGTGTCTGTGTTGGTGGGATGGTGTGCTCAATTGTGTTTAATTGGCGATTGGAGAAGCGATCGACGGGACTCGCTCGATTTGGAAGCCGTTTTCTATTTTTACGTTGTTATGAGAGAGTCCATGATAATTTGCTGATTTTTTAATGAAATTATTATACTGCTCTTAATGTAATATATATATAAAATATATATAATGTCGTATTAATATTTTACTGATTATGGAATCGATTACACGCGGACAGAAAAATCTCCGTTAACTCACGAGTTTATTATATATAATTATATATAATTATATATATTAATTTGATACATATATATATAAAATATATAATGTCATATTAATATTTTACACATTACGGAATCGATTACACGCGGACAGAAAAATCTCCGTTAACTCACGAGGGTGGTTCCAGCCAATTTTCAATCTTGGCACGGTACTATCTTCGCATCTTCTCCAGAGGCAAATATTCGAGCCAATTTAACTCGAGCATGTAAGTATATGTGGTAGTTATAGAGGTCGACTCGGTTCTAATATATTAATATTTTATACAATATTTACTTTAGCTGCGCGTGGAATTCGAAAGAGACTCGTTTGCATCGTTCTTTAGAGAAATTTTCCATTTTATACTCTAACTAAGAATAAAATTTGGATGGAATTCAGAATTCGGTTAAAGCATTCCTCGTACAGTTTTTATTTAGGGTATATCCTGTCCCCAGAGAAATCGAGCCATGCTCTGAGTGCTGTAGAATTACAATTGAATTACTCAAGGAATTATAATTACAAATCAATTCAGTTATATTGTATTTGAATTACATTGTACTTGAACTGTGATCGTAATTAACTGTAAGCTTTGAATTATGTAATTAAAATACAATGTGGTTGAATTATACTGTAATTGAAATACAATGTAGTTAAATTACAATGTAATTGACGCACAATGTAATTGAAATAGAATGAAGTTGAATTGCAGTGTAATTGAAGTACAATGTAATTGAAATAGACTGTAGTTGAATTATACTGTAATTGAAATAGACTGTAGTTGAATTATACTGTAATTGAAATACAATGTAGTTGAATTATACTATAATTGAAATACAATGTAATTGAATTGCAATGTAATTGAATTGCAATGTAATTGAAATACAATGTAATTGAAATACACTGTAGCCGAATCACAATGTAATTGACATACAATACACTAGTATTACAACGTAATCCAAACACAACGTAATTCAATCACGTAAATCAACCGCAACAAAATTGAAATACAATGCAATTCAGTCACCTAACAGAATTACAATACAATTGAAATACAATGTAATAGAATCAGCGCAACCCAGCGTTCCCTTAATTTCGTGCACTAGTATATACCCACAGACTAATGTTTCCCAAACAAAAAGGAATAAAAAATCAATAGCTTCACGCATCTCAGAGTTCGCGCATAGCGGCACATCGGGTTCGATTTCCGATTGCCGGATTAAACCGGCAAAGAAAAGTCGGTGTCGTTAACTGGTCGGACACGGCACCGGTTAAAACGTAGCCTGTATCGACCGATCGCCCCGGCTTCCGTAAACCGGTAGGAAGTACGACCGGGCGTAGCTGAAAAGTCACGTTCGCGGAACGCTGCCTCCCTCGTTCCGCAATATTTATCGCGTCGCACGCGTGCGGTTCAAATAAAACAATACGTGCGTTTGCGTCGGAGATTACACGTTCTCCTCGCTTTCGGCCCGGCCCGGCCCGACCCGTCCCGACCCGGCGTTTGCGGCTTTAATGGGTCACGTAGATCGACGCGGCCGATTTTCAATGGATCCGCGCCGATCCACAGAGCGCCCCGACGCCTATCGGCCGGCTTCTGCTCGTCGGGACTTCTGCTCGTCGTTATTTCCCTCTTCCGCGTCGACGATCCCGACGGGACGCGACCGTTTATTAATCTCGCGTGCTCCTCTGCTTGCCGGTCGAACGGGCCGAACCGGTCTCCGCCGTCCCGCGATCTTTCAGCTAGGATTTATTCGATCGTCTCTAACATCCTCCCGTCGATCCGCTTTTATCGACAGAAGTTGGAGCATCCTGTGATCGATTTTATTTATTTTAACACGCCGGCCGGTTTTCCAGCGATTTGCGATCGTCGTCGGCCGATTTGCACGATGTACTGCGACGACGAGCTTTTCGCTCCGCTGCGCACGCTTTCCGGTAGCTTCCAGGATCTTCGACAAATTATGGGACATTTTTAACACTTTCCAAAGAGATCTGTTTGGTAGATACGATGATTAACGACGTCATTAATTAGTTCGAGTTCGCGGCGTTTGTATTCTATGTTACGCAACTTCGATGATTAAATATTGATAATGATTATACTTATATATGTATAATATCGATATTTATAATCGCCTTTCGATATAGAAGG
>CM052157.1:6315618-6327373 GCA_028455555.1 Augochlorella aurata | reverse complement strand
AGACACCTCGATAAACGATCCCTGCAACCCATGCGCAATTTATTTCATACGTTCATTGCTAAACAAATCTTCAACAATGCGAGACAAAATGAAATGCAATAAAATAGTTGCGAAACGAACTACGAAATCGTCCGAGAAATGTTCTCTGTATTAACAAATTATTGTTAACTCGATAAATTGCCTAAATAAATCGTGAAAGCAAGATTTTGCGATATCGAAGATGCTACTCCGAAAAATTCGCCGCTTTTCATTTTCCCCGCAACAACTTCCCGCGTTTCTCTAAAAGCGGCCACAACGGAGCGCCGCGCCAAAAGCGATTTACATTTCGGAAACAATGTTAGCTCATTAAGTTGACATCCATGCATTATCCAGCTCGTTTGCAACGGCGGCCGAGGGTGAACGCGATTCAGGGCCCGGCGAATTCGGAAAAATGCCGGCGGACGAGTCGCAGCGGCGCTTTTGTCGGCGGCGCGTTCGCGCGAAACCGCGTCCCGCTAGAATCGCACTGGCACGCCGGTTTTCTGTCTCATTGCGAGCACGATTCTTCGTAATTCCGCGACGTCGATCCGAGACAACATCGCCGATTTAACCGTACTTTGTCCGCGAGTATCGTATCCGCGGGCTCGCGGGCCGCGCACGCTCCATTTGGGCGAATGGATTTCGGTATAATGGAGAGGAAACTGCGGAGGTCGAATATTCTTTTGTCGCCTTTGTTCACGGTCGCTTTGACCGATCGCGCGAACCGACGTGATATTTTTTACCTTATCTGCTTGCCGGCGAGTGGGCGGCCCTTCGACAAAATTCGCCGGTTAACTATTGTTTTGCGATAAAACGGGCGGCGCATCGGCCGTGGATAATGCGGAGCTGTGAGCGTTTGTACTTTCAAACGTCAAACGCTACGCGGCCAGCGAAATTCGAATGTCAGTGAGCGAATTTTTATTTCGAGACTTCGTCGCATGGCGGACGTGGCAAATGGATTATTGCACGGTCTTGTAAAAATGTCTGGTATAACGTAACCTTATAATTGGCCATTAAAATAAGATTATTCATTTTATTATTATTATATATATATTCTAATTATAAATATTATAATTCTTACTAATAATATTACCAACCCAGAAATAATAATATAATAATATTCATTAGCATATGGTGACATGTAATAATATATGTCAATATATGGTAATAAAATGTAATAAAATATATTACATATATTTATATATGTAATCAAATTACCAACCCAAAAATAATAATATTATAATATTTATTAGCATATGGTGACATGTAATAATATATGTCAATATATGGTACTAAAATGTAATAAAATATTTTACATATATTTATGTATGTAGTAAAATTACCGACCCCAAAATAATAATATAATAATATTTATTAGCATATGGTGACATGTAACAATATATGTCAATATATGGTAATAAAATGTAATAAAGTATACTATATATATTTATATATGTAATAAAATGTATTAATACACTTATTAATATAGTAATATATAACAATATGTATTAATATCTCTAATTAATTACAATATACTGTAGTACTATAAACGGATAGGTCCAATCTGGAACGTTTAGGAACTTGTAAACAGCTGACGACAGTGTTTAGAGGAATATTGGGTTTGACATATGGGGAACTTACAATAATGAATTATTAAAACGGCTGGTGGCAGCTTAGTCGTTAGAGCTTAGCTTAGGTAAGGGTAGCACGCAGTTGATACTGTAACAACAGCATGCATAAATTGTTGCGTGCGGAAAATGGTACGGCAGACTTAACGAGATTACAGGCTTAGTATTGTATCAATTGGCCGCATTAGTTACTAACAAACTGAGGTTACCTTCGTTGATAACGTCGAAACTTTTGCAACGTTATTGGCTATCTATGTGAAAGCTGGTGCTTCGCGAGCATGCATCGCGTCACTTCGCAACTGCTGACCGCGGAATAATCGAAGCACAAAATTCTGGCGATTTGGGAAATCCAGGAGGCAATCGCAGGTTCAATTAACGCCAATATTGGCGAGGCTAATAGCGGTCGACGGATGTTGCCTCGTAAGAATTATAAGAATTTATTATAAGGTATTTTTCGCAATTTTTCATAACAATTTCTAACGGTGGCAGCTTTACGGCTTCAACAATTATGGAATAATTATAGAATGAAAAATAAAGTGAAATAGAGTGGGATGATAATGTTGCCAGGGATTTATTTGTTGCACGAGCGAACCGTGGGTAAATATGCGAAAGTCTTTTGTTCGTTAAAAGGACAAGCTATTATTATGTTAAAATATTTTATCTTAGCTCGTGTAAATTTACTTCCGTGAAAAAAGTCAAACAAGAATGATTTTGTTCGGCGAATATCTCTCTGCTCTGTTTTATCAAAGTGTCTACGTGACTACAACGCCAGGATCAGGCTTAAGGGTTTAGATCGTGGATTAAGGGTAGTGGAAGGCACTGTACTGTCAGACCCTGCTGGTAATCTGGCAAAAAAATAATTAAACGAATGCAACGTGCAACCTGTTTCGTTGTTAATCTGTAACTGCGGGACTCCTTCGCTCGACCGGCTTCTTGACGCCATTTTAAATTTTCCTGTGAATCGCTGGACGATCTTGAACTTCGAATGGATCGTCGAGGATTCGATTAAAATCGTTGGACGACTTCGAATTCAAATATCAAATTAAAGGCAAAAAATTGAAGCAAATTTATTAGTCGATTTTGCGATTTAATATAAATATAAATCGTCAAGAATTCGAATAAAATAATTAGTCGACTTGAAATTCAAATATAAAAATAAATCGTCAAGAATTCGAATAAAATCATTAGTCGACTTGAAATTCAAATATAAAAATTAATAGTTCAAAATTCAAGTAAATTTATTAGCCGACTTCGAGCTTTAATATAAATAAAAATCGCCAAGAATTCGAATAAAATCATTAGTCGACTCCAAACTTCAAAATAAGAATAAATTGTCAAGAATTCGAATAAAATCATTACTCGACTTGAAACTTCAAATACAACCATAAACCACGGAAAAATCGAGGGAAAGCCCAGGTGAAATCTTTCTCCTCTTCAGTAGTTAATCCGCGTAGCAAGTTTCGAGAAAGCTTTTGTACACCAAACATCCGCTTTTCCAGTTTCTCTCACCACGGTGCGTTCCTCTTTTCGCGTATTCACCGTTCTACATTGTATCTCGAAAACAAAGGCACAAAAGTGAAAAAATTTCGCGATGTTCATAAGAATTTATCTACAGCCTTTTTCTTTTCATCATGACCTCCCTTTGCAAGACCTAACCAAACCCACCCTTAACCTTTTTCTGTCTGACATAGTTTGCTCGTTGCAACTCTTTCAAGATTAAAATTTATTTTCGGCACAAAGGGAGAGGGAGAGAGACAGGAAGAAGAGCTCAGAAGTAACATTTCGGTCTGCGGCTTTTAAAAACCTCGAGTCACAAGCTTTATTCGGATGCAGTTTTATTCGTAGACATTTTTATTCGGATGTATTTATTTTTGAATATGTTTCTGTTCGAGTGCATTTTTGTTCGAACGAATTTTTACTCGAATACATTTTCATTTGAATGAATTCTTACTCGAATGTATTTTTATTCGAACGAGTTCTTACTCGAATACATTTTTATTCGACTACATTTTCATTTGAATGAATTCTCAGTCGAATGAATTCTTATTCGACTGAATTCTTACTTGAATGCATTTTTATTCGACTGAATTCTTACTCGAATATATTTTTATTCGAACGAGTTCTTCCTCGAATACATTTTTATCCGAATGAATTCTTATTCAACTGAATTCTTACTCGAATGCATTTTTATTCAACTGAATTCTTACTCGAATATATTTTTATTCGAACGAGTTCTTACTCGAATACATTTTTATATGACTACATTTTCATTTGAATGAATTCTTACTCGAATGAATTCTTATTCAACTGAATTCTTACTCGAATGAATTCTTATTTATCTGAATTCTTACTCGAATGAATTCTTATTCGAATACATTTTTACTCGACTGAATTCTTACTCGAATACATTTTTATTCGAACGAATTCTTACTCGAATACATTTTTATTCGACCGAATTCTTACTCGATTACATTTTTATTCGAACGAATTCTTACTCGAATACATTTTTATTCGACCGAATTCTTACTCGAATACATTTTTATTCGACTACATTTTCATTCGAATGCATCCTTACTCGACTAAAATCTCACTCGAATGCCTTGCTATCTATTTATTCGACTGGCCACCAATACGATAGTATCGAACAAAATCTATTCTTCGATCTTTACCTCTTACCCAAATATTCAGCCTCGCTCTGTCGCAATACTCCCTCCCGATCGCCTTAAAAATTCCTCCCCGCTGCTTATTATTTATCCAGCCCCTCCCCGAAAATGTTCGCCGGCTAAACCGTCGACAGACTCTGTCTCCGCGCAGGAGAAACCGTCTCGTTTAATAGCTCGAGGCTCAGCGGGCGGCGCGCGGAGGCCATAGAAAATTCCACGTCGATCCCTAGTTCCCGAATCACGATCTCCTCGCATCGCTCGATCGTAATTCAGCCGGGACGACGTTCGGTCGCATTTGGCTGTCGGATCTTCGGCGAAATTACACCGTAGTAAAATGCCGGCCACCCTCGGTTTACTGCCGGCCCACTTCGCAGACGTATTATTGCAGCCGCGCACTTAGCCCCGTGATACACGCTAAGTGCTCGCACATTGTATTTCATCGGCGACACTCGACACCGAGCCTCTTTCGTCCCGTCGATCGCTAGGGTTGGATCCAAAGGCGGGGCTGATCCGCCAGGGAGACCGTTGCACCTCGTAAAAGCTCGGAATCGGAGGTAACCGGGCTGATTGCGCTCCGGGGAGGGCCGCGGGGGTAGCCGGAGAGCCCCGGGGCTCCTTCGACTTGACCCTATCTCGCACACCTACCTTGAAATCCGACACCGGCGCACATAAACGATACGGTTAGTTGATTCTGCCGGTCAAACCGGTAAACAAGACGCTTCTCGATGTTCCATCGGATTTCGATAGCAGCTCAACGGGGCCGGAACAGGTCTCGCCCGCGTCTTCGCCGATTGCACAGACGTTTATTATTCCCGATCAGATTGTTTGAGCTCGCCGGAGAATTGTGTGGGCGGGGACACGTGCTGGAATCCTCGCGAGCATCGATCGTCTTGGCCGGGTTTGTCGCCGCTGTTTGCCGCTGAGGCTCGTGTTTAGGGGCTCCACGCTCTTTTCCTACGATCGCGTCTTTAACCATTTGCACTGTAACTACGTGCCAGACTCGTGACGAAGATTTCGTACGTAACCTACTAGATATGAATTTTATGTATTTCTTCTAAATTGAAATAAAATTTGATTCAAAATTGTTATTAAAGTCTAGGTATAAATGCGGATGAAAACATACGATAAATTAATATTCTATCGTTCGTTTAGGGAAATTATTAAGAATGAGACAATGCTAATCAACGTAGCTATAAAAGAAATCATAGTGCAGCCTTAGTTCAGCCAATAGTCTGCCTTCCGATCTTCTCTTTTACAATGCTTTTAACAATGTTTCTGTTGCAAATTTTTATAGGATCACGAGCATATATTGCGATAAAAATTGTGGGGAGTTTAACCCTTTCAGTCGGAGCCATTTTAACTGGAAATCCAACCTGGAGCATTTTATATATTGTGAATTGAATTTCGCGACTCGTGCAACAATTAATAGCTAACAATTTTGTTAAGAATTTTTGGAATATAAGCGAATTCGATGAGAATTATTTTGAAACGAGGCATGATCGTTTTTAGCAATTTTATTGTTCGGTAGTGTTAAAATAAATACATTATAAAATAAATACAAATATAAATTAACACAATAAAAAATAATCTATATAAATACAGATACTTAAATATGTCAATAAATGTGTTCAGATATACGCAAAGAACATAAAAATTTAAAGACACGTCAGTAAAGCATTATCCAAATAATATCCAGATAATAATAATAATATAAAATAAGCTCCTATCGACCCCCTCCACTCAGCAGCCAAAATCGAAAAATTTTCCCCCAAATCGAAAAACCGCGCAAACAATAAAAAAACCCGAGAATCAAGATCGCGAAAACGAAAGCGAACCTAATAATAAACCGCGCCGCTTAAATCCGGAAAAGAAACAATCACAGTAACAAAACAGAATTCCCCCATAATCTAAATAATTATCCACGAGTACCGCGAGCACTGTTGCCATAATAGCAACCGCATAAATCGAGGCAGGACGTGCCGAATAGCAGTCGGAAAAAAGAATGATCGTCGGAAACGGGCCGAGTCGCGTCGCGAAGCGTGCTTAATTCTCAAAGAAAAGAGTGAGAGAGAGGGGGGAGGGGAGAATCCCGGTGGTTTTCCGGTGTATGGATGCCATAGGAATCCATTGGTGCCAAGCCCACGCGATCCAGCGTCTTCGTCGTATTTCCGGGCGACAGTTAACCAGCCGGAAAGAGGGCGGAGGAGAACAAGGCAAGTGCAAAAGATGTCTCGGTAACCCCGGGGCCAACCGGAACCCCCCTGAATTCTTGCTCCAAGAGTGCCTCCAGAAGGGGGCCAACGCCATCGGTACCCAGATACCGCCCTTATACAGGGTGTCCCAGTGCGCGCAACCAACTGTCGCGATTCCTTCGCCGAATCTCGCGAAATCTCGCGAAATCCCGAATCCCTTTGCGGCACCGGCATTAGCATTGTTATAAGATACTGAATATTTTCTTATAGAAATATTATAAAAATGTTATAAAAATATTATAAAAATATTATAAAAATATTATAAAATACTGAATACCGCGAGCACGGAGCAGATTATTGTTCGCCTCGCTCGGTCAAATACTGTCATCCAAGCATCATTTTCTACACACTGTCTCTTTTAAAAAAATAGGCTAAAATATTAATAACTTATTATAAGTAATTACTAAACTACCGTATTATTTATTCAGTATACATATTAAACAATTTTCAGCTACCGCGAGTTTTATATTTATATCGTAGCAGTCCTGTTACTTCGCATCAAGTCGTTACTACTGCATCTGCCAAACACTTATTACGAGGAACAGTACACATAAACATAGTACTTAGCCATAGTAGATCGCGGATTTTACGCGAACAGCACAGCCGGAATATAAAATCGCGAAGACGTGCGAAGCCTTCGATAATACTGTTACCTCGCAGCCTGAAACCGCGGCGAGAATGCTCGCCGAGGAGAGAGGAGGTTGCTTCGTATTAATTCAGGAATCGGCGATTGTAATAGGAGTTTCGAGACACCCTGTATACTGGGAGAAGCAGCCCGAGGTTATGGAGATTCCGAACCGTTGAATCTCCTCGGTTTTCTTTCGTTCGACGAGCGTTTCCTCGGAGCCCGCGGGAACGGTACACGATTCTGGATTTAGGACGCGTACTCAAGAAGGGTTCCACCGTCAGAAATATTCGCGGATGCAACTTTTCCAGCGATTTTACCGGGCCATCTTGTTTATCGGGTTGTTTGCCGCTCCTCGGCCTCGCCGCGATTCATGGAAATTCGACGGGAATATCTCCTATAGAAATCAAAGAGACGTGGTCATGCGATGATTATTTCGTATTTTGGATCCTTCTATCATTCGTTGAAATATTTATCCGTGCGCTATTGCATAGAGCTCGATGCATTGTTGTATACTACTTGGTGCAGTAATGCATACTGTTGTCCACTATTGCATACAGATCGTTGCACTGTTGCATACTACTTGATGCACTATTGCATACAGTTTGGTGCACTGTATCATACGACTTGATGCACCATTGCATGTAGCTTGATGCACTATTGCATAGTTCTTGGTGCGCTATTGCTCACTGCTCGATGCACTATTGCATATTACTTAGTGTATTATTGCACACTGCTCTATGCACTATTGCACATAGCTGTATGCACTATT
This sequence comes from Augochlorella aurata, assembly GCA_028455555.1. Classification (NCBI taxonomy): domain Eukaryota; kingdom Metazoa; phylum Arthropoda; class Insecta; order Hymenoptera; family Halictidae; genus Augochlorella; species Augochlorella aurata. The sequence goes on along the minus strand of CM052157.1, from coordinate 6,319,415 downwards.
GCACATAGCTCTATGCACTATTGCATATTACTTGATGCATTATGGCACAAAGATCGATACACTATTGCATACAGGCCGATGCACTATTGCATACAGACCGATGCACTATTGCACATAGCTCTATGCACTATTGCATACAGATCGATGCTCTATTACACATAGCTCTATGCACTATTGCATATTACTTGATGCACTATGGCACAAAGATCGTTGCACTATTGCATATAGCTCAATGCACTATTGCATACAGACCGATGCACTATTGCATATAGCTCAATGCACTATTGCGCATAGCTCAACGCACTATTCCTCCCAACTTGATGCACCATTGCACGCAAAAAGACATCGACAAGAGTGCAATCGAATAGAAGAAGAATCAATTTTCCCCGTTTCCCAGGATCGCCTGGATCAACGGGCCGGTCGATCCGCACACGTGTAGATCGGCCGCTCGATTATGGGAAGCGGCTCCCGAGTGCTAACCGCCGGTTAATTGTCCGTCGTCCACCCTTCTTAAGTGAATGTAAACCAGCAACGAATTTCGAATCTGTTTGGTAGCCGTGCACAGGGTGGTGGTTCTCCTTTCGACGTCCACAATGAGCGGTGTCGAGTGTTGCGAGATCGCTCGCTCGCCATCTGCCTCATGGTAAACGGTGTCGTGCCAGCTTTAACAGGGTCATGGTGTACGTGTGCACGGGGCGCGATAGAAAAAGTTCAAGGGCTTCTTCTGCACGGGTCTCATCGACGTCTGTTAACCCTCGCAGGCGGGACAGGGAGACGCGATCGGCGCGAGCAGGCCGCGCTCTTAAATTATAGGTCGCCGGGTGCTAATTGCCGGCTGCTGATCTCTCTAATTCATTCGCATGCAGTTTTATTTGGATACTTTATTTATTCCATTTCGTCGACGGAATTTCGTGCAAGCACTGTTTTACTTAATCGTAATTGCGGTCGAGTACAATTGCGTTTGGATGGAAGTCTAATTCGGTGAAACTTCACGTGCAGTATTACGTTTAAATGCAATTTCCGTTGGATGCACTTTTGTTTTAATAGAATTTTATTTGATCGAAATTTCGCTCAAGTGTAGTTTCATTTAAGTGCAATTTCGTGTCAGTGCAGTTTTATTTAATACGGTGTTATTTAATTACGATTTTGTGTAAGTGCAATTTTATTGCAATGCACTTTTCTGCGATTCTCTGCATCGTTCTACGGCTTTTAGAAAATCGATTTATTCAGAGTTCAGCAAAAATTTAGAAATTTAAATATTGGAAATACAAAAACAATATAGAAGAAATACAGAAATTGTCTGAATAGTATAAAAAGTGGGAAAAATTGTATAGGATCGATGAATTTCGATATGCAGTTTTATAAATAACGTTAATTCGCGCGGAATACCTTTTTACAAGCCCAGTTTCGAGTTATGGAAATGCGCTGTCAGACGATACTCTTCATAAACGTGCTCCGATCGAATCGAAAGCGTATTCTTTCGAATTTCCATCTATCAGCTCCACCGCGTATTATTAACGCATAAATATTAATGCAAGCTGCGCATAAATATTAATGCAACCTGCGCATGAATATCCGGATAATCCTTGGATGTCACGGGCTCCTCTCATCCGATAATGGTCCTCTCGAAAATAAAATTCGTTCGATTGTACCCGAAACGAATCGTGCCGGCATTTACTCGCCGCAAGGTCCGGCTTGTTCGACCGCATAAACGGCCACCATATGCGCGCGAACGGCCATTTAATTGGCGAGGCGCAATTACGGTTGCTTAAAAAATTGAATACACGATGTTTGACGATATTTCATCCGGCGCGTCGCAGTACTCCCTTTCAATTCGTCACTCGCGCGGAGCGCCGCCAGAAAAGGGTGTCGCATCGAGAAGAAAACGCGTCGACCTTGAAACCCAAGTGCCTCCAATCGCCTCTGCAACGGCGTCGCCGAAGAATTCGTTCCACCGACCGTTCGAAATTTCCGGCGCTGTAACTTTCTCGCGAGAAAAACGGTGGTGATGGCGTTATTCGGGGGTCGGGGGTTGGACGAGGGACACGGGGCGTATTTGGAAAGTCGAAGGAATTGGGAAAGTTGGATATTTCGGGCTTAATCTGGGTTAATTCGGGCCGGCAGCCGGGTTTTGGCTCGGTTCGAGTCGATTTAAGTTAATTCGGATTTTAATTTAGTTCGAGCTTAGTTAGCGTGGCTCTTGGGTTTTGGTCGATTAATTGGACGAGAGTTACGGAGGCACGTTGTAGTCCGCGGGAATTTGTCGGAGTGTTTTTAAGCAAACTTGAGAAACGTTCTGCGGAGCTGCTTTTGTAATAAGGAGAATTGCTGATCCGGTTCGTTAACGGTAGATTTTATCAAATGCTCTTCCAGGTCGCTAATGAGACTGTTTCAATTCAGGATCTACAGATTACAGAATCCGCTCAAGGATCTTAAGTTCCCTTCTGCGATCTATTGTTCTACGAGCACTCCGCTTCTGTCGGTTTCGATTATAAAATCCCAGCGTTGCCGTGTCTTTCCTCGTACCTTTTGTTGTTGCCGTTCTTTTAAGCGCTCTTTTAAGGTCTCTCAGGAATGTTGAATGATCAATTTGAGGAGGATGTACTAGATAATGAAGACTGATTTTTGCACTGTCCACTGTTTTATGCGGGTCACTCTTAATTTCTTATTAAAGAAATTCTAATAAAATTCTTTTCTAATAAAATTTCTTTTAATTTGTCCTTAATGTTTAATTTTTGCTCCGTGGTCTTACGCAAGCAACTTTTAATTTATCTCTAAAATTTAATTTATCCACTGTGGTCCTACGTAATTAACTTTTAATTTGCTATTAAAGAACTCATTACTCAGTACTCTGTAAACAGTACTCTTTAACAGCAAATAAAAAGTTAGTTACACAAGGCAACTGTACAAAAATTGATCTTTAATAACAAATTAAAAGTTAATTACATAAGAGGACTGCCACATAATAAATATAAACTTATTATATTTAACAAATACAAGAATTGCAAATATTTCAAAAATGACCATGTCCTGCAATCAATTTCTCCACTATGTTTCCATTTTGTAACTGAATAAACCTGCCAGACTTCGATAAAAATAAACGAGTAACCCGTGAACAATAAACGAGATACAGCTACATCGACTTACCTGAGACAAATAGCCAAAGTTTCGCGGCTCGGTAGCAAAGTTCGCAGATCGCGCGCGATAACGACGAGATTAAAAATTTCGACGGCGATGCGCTTCGATAAGAAATCGCGTAATTCCGTGCTGGATGAGACACGGTTGTCTTGGTCCCGATAAATCTTGCATTAACCCGGCGAGGCCGCGCGCAATTACAGGTCGGCCCTCGGAGCACGGTCACGGAAATCATTTGCACGCGAGAGAGCCCATTGCGTGCGCGCCCGGTATTGTTCGATTCGCGCTATAGCAAGCGACCGCCTTTGGTGTTTATTGAAGCCACGCCGGTATACGTATCTATATAGATCGGTAGCAAAGGTGTTGACCACGGTTCCCGGGGCTTTGCATTGTTTGCGGAGATCCGACCAAATATCGTTTGCAAACTTTGATCATTTCTGGTATTGCTCGACCGCGTCGCACTAATTGCACGTAAGGTAGGCCAGAGGAGCCAATTACGGTGCTCTGTTAGCAGCCTTCAGGAGTTTTCGCTGCTAAACGGAACCGTGGCCGTTTCAATGACGATTTCTTGACCCTGGAACGGTCGCGGGGGTGTTTCACGCCCCATTTGTTTTCGCGTTTCTTTATTATTTAGCGTGCACGGTTAATAAACTATTTAAGTT
>CM052157.1:6292319-6308612 GCA_028455555.1 Augochlorella aurata | reverse complement strand
AAAAATCCGCGGTCCATTTAAACAATATATAATAATCATCCGTACTCTCTATTCGAATAAAATCTCGCCGTGAAAGAATCGCTTCTTCCAATCGATCACCGAGGACGTGTCCGAAAAAAATAGCTGCTCCAATTTTTCCAGGGAAAATGAATCGATTCGGGGTCCCCGGTCCAATATTTACGTCTCCAAAGTCAATATCGTTCCGGTTATTGCGATGGCAGGGCAGAGGGGGCACGCGGGTGTTAGGGACGGGAGGTGATAAACAGCGGGACCCGGCGCGGCGCGCGTTTAGGTTCGCGGAGGATCGGGGCGGTTACGCTCGGGACAAAAAGAGGAAGGAAATGAGCGCCTTGAATCGCAGGATGTGAACAGCCGAGCCCCGGCGAGCGCGAACGAGCGCCGCGTAAGGATCGTGGGACCGCGATTGTTCGCTCGCGGAAATGACGGCCTCTAATAACGCCGGTTACTGTTTGCCACCGAGCCGAGCCGAGACGAGATGAGCCGATCCGAGCCGGCGTCTCGACGCTCGCGGAATTACTTTTTCGATGACGCGCGCCGCGACGCGTAATTGCGCGACGAGGCCAGAAGCAACCGCGGCTGGAAAATGAATTCCTCGGAGCTGGGAGGCGAGAGAAAGAGGTCGAGTCGATCGGCGACGCGTCCTCGTCGATACGAGGACCGCGAAAATCGCTAAGGCGCCGCCTGGAAAATACGGCGCCTGCTGTAACAGCTCGCGGATCTGACGGCTGCGGTTGCCGCCTGCGTTCTCGAACGAACGCTGCAGCTTGATCGACAAGCATGGCAGTCTGGCTGGCGGTAATCGAAAATTACTTTTGCCTTATTAGCACTTAGTTAACCGCCCGTATTAAAAGAAGCCGTTTGATGACATTTTTACGCTAGTCGACGTTATAGTTTCTTAATTTTATTAATTATTAATTATTTGCAACAACTTAACTTTATTTGCAACAAATGGACTGCGGACGTTTGTGCGTATTTACAGAAATTTGTTTATAGACATGTTTCCATAAATATTGTAGAATGTGGTACGATTGGAACGTCGTCAGCTGTGTTGACATCAAGCCTTTATGATATTGTAATTTAATTTCGTAAAGTCTATCCAATTATCATTACCACAAATTAAAATTAATTAAGTAATATTTCATAGCACGCGAGACAATGGATGAGATTCATTTGCAAAAGTGGACGTCCCAGTTTCCGTGGCCCCGGACTAAAAACGTATAGAAAAGAAAAATTTGATATATAAATTGATGAGTTATATTTTTGTATTATTTTTACCAATGAACATGGAAGATTTAGTGATACCTATTATCGACAATGTAAACAAATACTTATGGGTGTTTAAAATAATTTTATTTTAAGGGTAGATAGAAGGGTACATTTTTTAAGGGTAGTTTTTTCATTCCTCTCGCATTCTGAGGACTTTCTCTAATTTGCGAGTTACAATCGTTAATTAAATATACATTATAATATATATATTCTAATATATAATACATAATAAATTAATAACACATTTATATAATAACAATATTTATTTAATATATATTTCGAGAACGATACATCTATATTTAAGACTCTTTAACCCTTTGCGATCGTAGTCTACTCTCAGCCACCACAACTATTTATTTATTGCTTTTAATTTTACATAAAATTAAAACATATTATCACGCTACATATACCTAAATTTCAAAAAAGAATTGATAGACATTCTTTTTCCATCTTAATCTTGCATATTACGTATCACCGTTCCTTCTACAAGAATTAATTCCGACCGCGATGATACCTACGTGTAAACTTAATACGACCGCAAAGGGTTGAATCGCAGCGAAGCTAATTCCCGGTAAATCTACGGTAAATTTCGACCGAATACTCGATCGAATTGCATCGGCCGAACTTTCGAAATACTTTGGCTCGGTTGGCGGGGTTCGCTAATACATTCTTTTCTTTTTGCAGGTAAGCAAGCAGCAGATACGAGTTCCCGAATAGCGCTCGGACCAACGAATACGGGCACCACGATGCGATTCAACAATTCGACAACGGCCACGAAACTTTGATCATAACCCATAACCGTACGTAACGTAGGAACCTCGAAAACGAACCTCTTCGGAAAAATTGCCCGGTCGTCGCAGAATCCGCAATTTAACGCGCCATTTCCGAAATATTGCGGAAAGCTCAATAGTCCGAATTTTTCGAAGAAACTTGACCGTGCCGCTGCGAACTTCTCCTTTGGAATTTCGAAAATCGACGTTCGGAGACTAGTTTCATTATCGGTTTATCGTTCTCTGTTTTCCGCCCTGCTGCTTCCCCCCGTTCCATAACTCGAGCGATCATGTTTATTGAAAAAGCAGAGCCGCCGCCGGATACCTGGCACTCCCATCACGATAGCACCATGATTTTTCGATCCATATACCTCAGCGGAAATATAATCGTACGATTCCACGTAAATGAAAATTGTCCTCGCCTTAGCCACATGAAGATATTATAAATATTATATTATATTATGTTATATTATATTATATAATATTATATTATATTTTGTTTTTATTTTTATTTAACATTTAACCTCGCATCGCCTTGAGGTCATAAGCGACGGCTTGGTGCTATTTTCCTCTGTTCTAGCAATTATATATGTCGATTATATACAGGGTGTTCCAAAAGTCACTCTCACTAGGGAAATGCGGGGTTCCTCACGTCATTTGAAGCAACTTTTCCCTTAGCGAAAATGCAATCCGCGGCTCCGTTAACGAGTTATTAACGAAAAACAGTGGCCAATGAGAGGCGAGCTCGGCCACCTCGCGCCAGCTGATCTCGCCTGTCATTGGTCACCGTTTTTCGTTAATAACTCGTAAACGGTGCCTCGGAGAAAATTGTTGCAAAGGAAAAAGTTGCTTCAAATGAATCGAATTTCATCATTTTCCTATTAGAACTAACTTTTGGGACACCCTGTCGATTTCATTCATCAGGGCAGCGGGCGATGTTATTTTATATTTTTAGTCCGTGCTATCTCATGCACTGAATTTTTTAATTAAATAAGTACGTACTCACACGTGAGTTTGCAGTATATTATACTATAACATATGAATTTATACCGGACCTTTGACGCTTTCTGTGCGGTCGAAGTTATCACAGGTACCATTAAATCGTTAATCATCAAGATTTAAGTATTATATTTACTCTTCCGCGTCGTTTTGTTGAACGCGAGCCGCACAGAATTAAACAAATCACCGTTCCGCTAGAGAGAGATAATAACAGGTTTCGCGAACTATTAAAGCTTCTTTTCTCCGAGCACCCCTATATCTGTCACCGTAATTAACGCTTCCCTGGACGATCTCTGTCTCGGCTCCGCGGTCATCGGAGACTCTTCATCGTTGCTAATTTACTGGATTAGAAAAAGCAACTTCCCTGTCCCGATTTATTTGTTTTATAAACTCGCCGGCTATTAGCGGCCTGCTTGCATTATTTACAACCTGCGCAAACATGATTATGGCCGCTACAGACTGTGGCTTCGCCGTTTCTAGTTGCTGGATTCATGAACGAACTCGTTGTTCATTGCATATTTACCGAGATAATTACCTTGTCTTCTGGCGGAACATATGCGGTCGCAGTGTACAGAAAGGTTAGCGAGACTTCCTTGCTCTGTTAAAAGGAACTTTTCTTTGCAAGTAAGTTCATATAGTATAAGTATAATTTCATATAGGTTCATATATTTATTTTTATTACATATTTCGTATACGTTCATTGCAAGTAAAGACTATTATTCGAAATATTATTCGACTACAATTCAATCCAATATACCGGTTGAGTAAAATTTTATTTAATGAATTTAATCGAAAGATTGTTTGAATAAAATTTTATTTGAGGAATTTATTCAATATTATTATTCGAAGTATTTATCCGAGATATTATACGAATAAAATTCCATTCAAACAATTTATTCAAGATATACGAATACAATATTCTTCGCAATATTTCCCGAGCAAAATTTAATTCGCAATATCTCTCGACTAAAATTCTGTTCGACGAACCTATTCGAAATATCGCAATAATATCGTGCTCGAAGAATGAATTCGAAGGATTACTCGAGCAAAATTCCGTCCGAGAGATAAATTCGAAATATTGTCGGAATAAAATGTTATCCGAACAATTCGGAACTCCGGCGGCAGCGCAAGGGTTTCTGGGGAAAAAATGGTCGTCAGCGCGGACAATGGGGGCAGCGTCAAAATGCTCGGAACCTTGGAGGCGACGTCTTGAATCCCGGGATATTAATTGCGGGCCACGTGTACCGTGCGACAACAAATCCGCGGGTATTTCCGCGCCGGACGGGAACAATGGGCGCCGGAGAATCCCGTGTCGCGGGCCGGACTCGGTCGATTGTCCCCGAAACCGGAAGCCAAGAGTGATGCATAGTTGAGAACCGGTCCGCGGCCGTTATGCGATCGTTCCTAAGGTCGTCGTTTAGCCGGCGACTTTTACGCGGCTCGTTTCGCCGCGCACGATGACGCAAACGCGATCGCGGAACGACCGGACCCCGCCTCGGAATCGGCTTCGTAATCGGGTCGGACAACCAGCTCCCGAGCCGGATACCGAGCGCCACTCAACCAAAACAATGTCCGGGAGTTTTCCGATTGTCGGCGAACGCGAAAAGTCGCGCGATCGTTTGACGTCAATCGAGCCGAAACGGGACAGCGCGACTGCGAATGATTAATCGATCAACGCCGCCGATTGTGGGTGCTCGCTGCGAATCGCTGTCACTCGATTTGCGAATATCTGCGCTCTCTGTCTCAGACATTTCTGACCATTTCTGATATTTTCGCGTTTCTATTTGCTCAATGACTTCTGCAAATTCGTTCGTTTAAATTTATATTTTAGTGCTCGATACAATTTTATGATTCAATTAATTTTGATATGAATTTAACTGGAATTAATTTTAGTACAAGATGTAATTTATTATATACCAGTAATGTCGATTAAATGAGTTTTTAGTGTAAAATTTAATAGTAGTGGGAAGTGCCTAGTCGATTAAGATAGCCAAAGCTGCCCTTAGAAGTTTCTCAATGACTCTTGGTATAGTTCGATAGCTGACCAAGGAAACCTCATAGGTGCAAAATTTCAACCCTGTAACTTGTCCGTGAATGTAATTACAGAACTCGACACCTTTGAGTTTGGCCCCGCCCCATTTGCGATTGCCCCACCTCCATTTGAGTTTGACACCGCCCCCTTTTTATTAATCCTGCCCCGCTTGGATTTGGCCATGTCTCCTTTGGGTTCGGTTTCGCCCCTTTTGTATTAGCTCCGCCCTTTTTTGTATTTGCCCCGCCTCGTTAGGTTTGACTCCGCCCTCTTTTGTATTTGTCCCGCCACGTTAGGTTTGACTCCGCCCTCTTTTGTATTTGTCCCGCCCCGTTTGTATTGGCCCCGCTCCATTTGTATTGACCCCGCCCCCATTTGTATTAACCCCGCCCCAACTTGTATCGGCCCGCCCTGTTTGAGGTTGTCCCCGTAATTAATATAAATTCTATAATTCAGTTAATTGTTATTTTAACTAGGAAAATTCGTATCGTCAAAATCTAATTCGATTTTAATTCTGCGCAATGTCTGTCAAATATATTCCATTATGGGAGTACATAATTGAATCGAAAAGTTAAACAAACGGACCATTCTATAAAGCGAGCTACATGCGAGACTCCGTAAATTAGTTTATAAAAATTGACGTAGAAATCTGCTCGTTGCATATAAACCAGGTCGGGGATCGCCGCAAGGTGTTTCGATTCGATCAGTCGGTGAAGAAATGTTTTCGATCACCGGAAAATCGCAGTTCCCCGTATTTGTAACAATACCGAACCGGGCCGATCCGCGGACGGAAAATAAAACTTCTTCGCTCTCCATCGTCCGGAAGAAAAACACCGCGGCGGAAGTAATTACAAGTTCGAGGAATTTAATTTAGTCGACGTTTCACGCGCTCTCTCGGCCGAGCTCCGCGGCGCGCGATTGCGAGCGCACAAGTGCGGTCTCGGTGGTGTGGGTGACACAATGACGACACCGCGCCGAAACGAGCGCGAGCGGTTCGCAGCAAACGAGGGACGCTTGTGCCGGAGTTTGTTATTCTTTATTGCATCCCCGGCGCCGTTATTTCAGCCATAATACAGAGGGCCGGTCGCGTTTTCTTCGCGGCCGCGATCGAACCTAATTAGAAAGCTGAACAATGCGATTACCGAGCGGGAAAGAGGCTCGAAACCGAGCGCGAAATTAAAGAGGAACTTTCCGTTAAAGTCGCGGATCGCTGGAAACTTCGTAACGCCGCGATGAGAAAATATCCACAAGCTCGGAAATAATTACTTTAAGAGGCTCTTCTTCTTGCCGGCCGGTCTACACGCTGTCCCCTTGCTTCTCCTGCGGCCGGGCCCGTCCTGACCCACGGGCACCGACTCCAAATACAATCAAAATTTATTTTAATTTCTAATTTCTCACCGAGCAATTGTCGATCTTAGTATAATCGTAACTTCGTTAAAAACTATTATAAAATTATAATTTTTATTTTATATTAAAGCTTGAAATTTCTATTTTACTATAGCATATTTTAATTTTGAATACTATGCAACACTGTGACTGCGGTGACCTAAATCTGACGACATGATCGTGGTACTGAAGAAGTTCGAAGTTTATTATTATTAGTTCATTGTTATTATTATTCCTATTACTTTTTTATTATTGTTAGTACACTTTTTATTATCATCAGTTTTACTATTATTTTCTAGTCGGTACGGATATTAATCAGTGGAGGCAATTAATTATTCGAAATCCGGTAAAAGTGAACGAAACACGTTACACGATCCGTACCACCCATCGCCGCGAAATGATCCGGCTGCATTATGTATTTATGGAATGTATGCTACCTTCGGGCACGCCCTGCGATATCCATTAATAATTATGCGATAAATCCTAGCTAACTGAGCAGTAAATCCTGACCCAGACTTAACCGGGCCCATTAACGAAGAGATCAAATTTTACACGACAATTCCGGATGTGATGATAAAGACACGAAACGCGAGACTTGTTAATTACGCCGCTGGTTATACGCGCCGGTCGCTCTCTGTCTTCTGGGTTCAGGGGTCAGAGATGTGTACATGTATTGTTCTGCACGATGCGACCGCATTTTGCAACAATAATACCAACTGTAGATATTATTCTGGAAAAGGAAGCTTCCTGGAAACATCATTCGTTAATGATATATGATTACGTTGTTTTATTAATATTTGAATAATAATTATAATACCACATACTATAATATTATTTTAATATTATAATTATTATTAAAATATCATATATTATATATATTGTATTGACATGTTATATGAAAATATTTTTAAAATATAGTATTAAAATATGGTAATATAGTAAGATATAGTATCACATGTTGTAATACTGTTATAATAATATTATAAGTATTATTAAAATACTATATATTAAATATATAACATATTGAAATATTATATAAAAATATTTTTAAAATACAGTAATAATGTAAAATATAGTATCGCATATTAAAATATTATATAAAAATATTTTAAAAATACAGTATTAAAATATTTTTAAAATATAGTATTAAAATATACCAATGTAGTAAAATATAATACAGTATTAAGGTATTACATAATATTTTAATAATAATTATATATCATTCATTAATGATACCTATTAACATTATTCGCCAATAAAGTAAGATTTCAAGCGCGGCTTTCCCGAAAAATAGACCGCCGCGGTTCTCGTCGCGGAACCAGAGTCCCGGATCCATATCGCGGCGTTTATCGGACCCGAAATTCGGTAATGTGTCACGATACGCGGGCGCAAAGAGGTCCGATAAACCAGATCCGGGTCGTTCCCGTTCGACAGCAACGAAGCTGCCTGTTTACTTATACAGATTTACGGACACCGGCCGCGCATCGAGCAGAGTAAATGCCCGATTTTACCGTGCGGCCCGGCTGTCCTTCTTAATACGGTTTCCGGCTGATTTAGTTATCCAGCCGATAAAATCGCAGCCGGAGTACCGGCGAATTCGCTCGTCGCTGCGTCGCCGAAGATTTAAAACCGCCACCGTTCCCATTCTGTTTCGACGGCGACCAACTTGTATCCGGTAAAACCGTCGCCTATTGGAAACTAATCGCGGATACGACTACGTACGGGCACCTGCTTCGCTAATGTCGCTTTCGTTTCACCTTTTGACCACGATCTTCTGTGTTCGCGACACGTAGGCAGGGGCCTAGTGAATCGGTATCGGCTTTTATGTAATAAGAATTTTGTTGTAATTTTTTTACCTTTTCTTCTTTTATTTCGAGCGATTTTAATCCCTTTTGTACATAATATACTATAATAATAACAATGATAGTATATAATAACAATATATAATAAATTGTTATAAAATATAATATATAATATAGTAAAATAATATATATCATAATATAATATAATAAAATAATATGTAGTATAATATAATATAATAAAATAATACATATTATAATATAATAAAATAAAATAAGACGTAGTATAATATAATATAATAAAATGAACTACTGTTCTTCAACCGCAAAAGTAAAAAGACAAGGAACGAGATTTTTGTATAAAGATCGTCGTTATCGATATATTTTAAACAATCCATGTCAACAATTGTCCCAGAAGAAATTGGATCAGCATCGCGAACTCGACCGTACGACAACAGCCGTATCGAGAATTAAAGACGAAAGCGAAATTCATGGGAGTTAATAAACATTCGGCTTTGGGCACGGGCAGAGTTAATTAATTCTCACAGTTCCGGCAAAGTAATTAACAGTAATGAATTATCCAGACGTTCGCGATAAGCGAAATATGCTGGTACGTATTCCTTTAATTAAACTGTTATGCTCGTTTGGGAAATCTGGTCGGTGTTTGCGGTAACAGACGAAAGCACGCGCGAACTTTATGGCTGTTACAGATGTTGAATGCCGTTCCATGAATTTTACAATAATTTCATTACTGCGGAAGACGTAGACAATCCATCCTCGGAAACCTCATCAACCGGGGCTTGCCGCCTCGAGCCCGTGAAACGCGCATCAATTTCCCAAATATCTTCCCGGATCGGCAACACTCTTCGACTGTGGCACCCTCTTAAAACCATAAGCTCCGTGCTGCGCCGTGCGTGCATTGCGATTGTTCGAACCGGAGTTTGGCAACATTGCAATCGACGCTATCGAATAAATATAATAAATATACAAATGCGAGTATGTAGGTATAAATATGTAAATATAAATATATAAATATAAATATGTAAATATAAATATATAAATATAAATATATAAATATAAATATAATAATAATATAAATAACTAAATATAAATATCTAATATATAAACATGTAAATATAAATATATAAATATAAATATGTAAATATAAATATATAAATATGTAAATATAAATATCTAAATATAAATATCTAAAGATAAATATCTAAATATAAATATACAAAAAATATTTTATTCGTACAGAAATTCCTCTGAAAAATAATCGATTTGGCTAAAAATGCTAGAACATAAATTAAAAAAGAACGTATTTTATAAATAAAAATATTAGTTGGCAAAATAATTTTCCCATAATTAGAATCCGCCATCAAAATGCGTATTTTCAAAATATGCAGAAACCCACTGCCAGTTGATTTTCCGGAGGACTAAATCCTGATCGAAGTTCCCTCGTTCGACTGACTCACAATCGCGTCGCGCGAATGCTGCCGAAGGAAACCCAATAACTAGGACACGAGTCATCCGGCGCTAGCTCGCGGAAGCTCATTTTAGTTTAATTTGCAGCCGGGGAGAAAATATGCCGCGTCGAGTAGACACGAAAACGAAGTTTCCGAATTACCATTGACTCCGCGTCCTATCCACCGCGATAATGCAGCGGGTGGCTACGCGGGGCGGCCGCGGGGGGAGGTGGGAAGAGAAACGAGGACCTCGACGATGACACGTCGTAAGCTGAGCATGAAATCATTTATCTCCGGGATAAGCGGCGCAAAACGACTGCGCTCTTTCTTCTTTCTTACATGGATTTAAACTTTCCTCCCGCTAAATCCTCGGCCCCCTCCCCTACATCCCTCGCCCAGTCTCTTTCCAGCAGCGAAGCGTCGTCCTCTGGCTGTCAGTCGAGCGGCGATGGAACATCCTCGTAACTTATCTCGGTTGCTTCAGTTTTCCAGAGCCCCGAGTTCCTGCTTCCTCGTTAGAGAACAATTAGACAGCAGCGAGCCGGTCTGCGCGCGAGCGTCGCCGGAAGTCGGCTCCTCGACGGACGGCCATCTTGCGGAAATATTAGATCCGGATTTCTGGCTGATAAGCGGACCTTCGAAGCTCCTGCGAACACGCCGTGCCTCGGAGCGCGATTTATGCGAGCGGCCATGGAATTAATAATTCCAGCGTCGACTCGGCTGCCTCGAAAATCCCGGGAAAGTATTTACCGCGGAGCTGACGCCGGCGAACATGATTCTGTTCGCGTAATAACGCTTCGACTGCGCGTCGCTCGTACGCGGCTGACGCAATTACTTGCTCAGATTTGGAAATTACGCTGTTCTAGTCGTTTCCTAATCTCGGTCCTTTAATTTATCGATCTCCTGATCTGTTATGTCGCCTTGATTATGGCAGGTCTCGCGAAATAGAACATTGACATATTGATGTTCGCAATTTTTCGAACATTGAAAATTGTCATTCTTCTACAGATTTTTAAAAATATTATGGAAATATTTGCTTTCTCGACCAAGAGGTTGTACAAAGATGTTAGGAGTTTCCTTGCATTGTACAAATCTGCCATAAATTAATAATGGAAGAAAATTTAATGAAATAAATTAATCTGATATCGAGGAATTTACAATAATCTCAACTTTTTAGTGTGAACGAGATGAATTATACTATAACAATATAATATAATATAACATATATATAATATAATTATACTATATAATAAATTATATTGAAGGATCGAAAATTCGTGTTAAAACGTATTAATAAAATCAAGCACATGTTCACCGAGTTTGTCACCTTTGCATTAAAAAATTCCTGGTTTAGAGCACTAACAAATAGATAAATAAATAAATAAAATACAAGAAAGTGGAAAGCGTGCTCGACCTCTCATATCACTGTTTACTTAATTAAACATCTCCCACCAGTGCAGCGCATTAATTAAATTAAAGGCGCTTTGAATTTATTTTAGTTTCAATTGACAGCGCAGTCTCGCCCGTCTTCATTACCTACTGTCTGAAAGCACCTTTCCTCCATGTACACCATAAACCTGCAAAAATGGAGCATATTTATACTTGAAATGTTTCATTGAAGACGCGAGATTGGAATCTGCGCTGAAAAAGAGTCGTGGAAATTCGCATGAAGATTGAAAGCGAGCATAGGCAACAAGTGCCCTTTGCCCTGGGACCACTTTGGATTGTCTGCGAGAGGGCATCTCTTGATCTTCCGAGCTCGGAAAGAGAAAACTATCTTCGTCGGTACCCATTCGCCCTCTCTATTCGCGAACCGTAGCCTATGGCAAGTTGTTCGCTTCTGCTGGAATCGTATAATCGAGATTTGCATTGTTTTTCGAGGATATTTTATCCCATCTTGTGCGTCGAAAGTATTATAATCGCAATAATATACGCAGTGCGAGGATGATTGAAACTTTTACCTTCGAACGCCTTCATTTTTCTTCTGAGGAAGCGACTCTTCCTGCCGTGTTCGGGAAAATATGGACTCTGATCGAGATGATGGATCGCCAGTTAACCGAAGTGCCTTTAGACTGTATACTAAATTAAAAATACTCTGTTTAATGTGCTACTGCATATTTCATTCGTTTCTTAGTTTATATTTCTCTTTTTAATCCTGCTTAGCTGATGGAGGAAGGAGGAGTGTTGCTAACCATCTGCATAATTTTTCTACTGCTTTAATTTTATTTGTTGCTTATTTCATTTGCTTCTTAATTTATATTTCCCTTTTTAATCCTGTTCAGTTTATAGAGGAAGAGAAATTATTGTTATTTATCTGCATAATTTTCCTACTAACTTATTATGTTTTAATTTCATTAGTTGCTTATTTCGTTTGTTTCTTACTTTATATTTCCCTTCTTAATCCTGCTTATTTAATAGAAAGAGAATTTTATCATTTAAACGAATCTTGGATCCAATTCCGTTGTACATTAATAATAAATATTTTAGCGTCGTGGAGAACATTATTTTTAAATAACGATTCTTTTGGCAATCCAAGATAATCCAAACCTATTATTAATAATATTAATAATAACATTTTCTCAAGCTTCTCCAAAATCTCCACAAAAAATCTCTGGAATTCGGTATGAAAAAATTAAAACAATTTTCGTGGTATCTCAAGAATCTCTATCCTTTACATATTCAATTTAAATAACAAATCAATAATTCATTGAAATCGATTAAGAAAAATTGATACATCTTACACGATAAACATAAAGTTAACAATGCTTGTAAATAAAGAAAATGATCAAAAGCCCACAGTAACTGGCACCGACTATCCCAACCCAGCCCAGTAGACCCTCGATTAAAGCTTTTGATAATTCCAAGCAAACCTGGCCAACATTAGTCAAGGTCACCGAACAAATTCATCGCGCAACAATGGCTTCCTCGCCATTTCCTCGGACTTTTGTCTACCCGGGAGAACCGAAAAGAGCGAAAAGGCGTGCCGCAACGAGGCGCCCGTTATCGTTCCGGCATTTTACGGTTGTTTTCAAATCCGGGCAAAAAATGGCCAGTCACGGGCCCCGCGTGTGTTCATATTTTTCGTTCCGTATTGTTAAATGGAAGAGAAATGGCAGCGGTGTAACGGGACAGAGGATCGCGAACGGTCGGACACGTAGCGGGCGCAACGGCGCGGCGCGGCGTCCCCGTTGGTTTCCATGCATTTTCGCGGCGTCTGGCCCGCATAAAATCCATCGTCTATTTTAATATTTGAAATATCATTTTTCCTTAGCACGGGCCTGGGGAATAGGCGGGCAGGTGGGGCGAGACAGGCGGGACGGGAACGGTTACTCGCGCACCAGAAATGAAACGGCGAGGAGGCGCGAACCTCGGTGCAGCGTGCACTTTTTCGTCGTCCCGTTCTCCACGACCCACTATCTTCCCCTTCCTCCCTTTGTGTCTACGGGGTGTCCCGTTCGAAATCGAAGCGCCGACGCTGTGGCGAATTTCGCCGAAATCGCGGCCAAAATGTGCCGATGTACAGAAAGAAACTATAATTATGAAGTAACGCGGTTACATTATGATTCAATTACATCGCAATTCGTAATTGGGATCGTCATTGAATTAACTTACAATTATATTCGCAAAGTAATTCATTTATATTGCAATTCGTAATTTAGATCACCGATTAGTTCAATTACAAAGTAATTAACTTGCATTATAATTCAGTTACGAATTAAGTAGCTCACATTGTAATTCAATTATTGCAATTCGTGATTCTCCGTTCAACTAAATTACAATGTAATCTATAATTCTATGATAGTAAAATTAGAAAATACTAAGTAACTCTATTACATTAGTTACGATGTAATCGAGATAAAATTACGAGTCGCTTCTCCTCTTCCCTTTTGCTAACGTTTGCGGAAAAACCGTCGGCACGAATAATCGCGAACACCCTGTACAGACACGTAGATCTCTGTATACGTAGATCCATGTATCTGTATCTCTATCTGGCTGCGGATCCGCCTTGTCACGCACAGAATCCGGCCGCGCGCGGTATTTTAATATTTTTCACTTTTCCCCGCGACGAGCACGGCGACAAAGAAAAATAAGGGGATCCGCGACGGAGAAATTTCGAGGAGGTACAAATGCGTTCCCCCGTTCCCGCGACTTCTCTATCCGTAAATTCGCGCCACCGACAACGACAACGGCGACGACAACGGATCCCCGCGGCCGCTTGTTGACACACACCGTAGACGAATCCGCGGAATTTGTCTGCGCCCGGAAATTTATACGATGCCTTTTGTCGACGGCTCCGTACACGGTGATTTGTGGTCCTCCCTTTTTACCTTTTCGACGACCTGTTCGGCCGCCGACCTGAAATATCGCGCAACATTATTACCAGTTTCATTGTGCGCGATTAAGAGGACGGATTTCCCTTCGCGCGCCGCGAAACATCGATCGCCCGCATTTTTTCAAACTCGATCCGCGCCACCGAGTAATTTAACACTTTCCACGCGTGTTTGTGCAACCATCATCGAGCTCTACAAATGTTTAAAATGCAAATTCTCTGAGAGATACAGTTTTTATTTAGGGTA
Source organism: Augochlorella aurata (assembly GCA_028455555.1). Classification (NCBI taxonomy): domain Eukaryota; kingdom Metazoa; phylum Arthropoda; class Insecta; order Hymenoptera; family Halictidae; genus Augochlorella; species Augochlorella aurata. Next base: position 6,294,293 of record CM052157.1, on the reverse strand, counting down.
GATCGCGGCTTACGAATTCTTGATTTGAAATATTGAAAATAATGTTCTCCACGACGCTAAAATATTTATTATTAACGTACAACGGAATTGGATCCAAGATTCATTTAAATGATAAAATTCTCTTTCTATTAAATAAGCAGGATTAAGAAGGGAAATATAAATTAAGAAACAAACGAAATAAGCAACTAATGAAATTAAAACATAATAAGTTAGTAATTTCTTTCTCGATTCGTTCGCTCATAATTGTTTATTCTCATAAATTTACTATTGAACATATATAATAATATGTAATAACAAATATGTGTAATCATCGTCGGTCATTGGAAATATTTTTTGGAAATGGCAATTATCGGAAGCGAGAAGTGCCATTGTTATCTAGATTTTGCGAGTCGGAAAGAAAATTAACGGAATGTGCCTTTTCAATTTTAAGTGAAATTTTGGTTGTAATTTGAAGAAGACTGGTGGGATTTTTCGAAATATCGGACGGCAGTTGACGGTGGCTGTTGCAGAAAGTTGATTACGCCGGGTTTCTGTCATTAAAACGAGGATCTAGGGTTTTATTACGGTAGAATCTCGGTTATACACCGGCTGAAAAGGATGTGGAGGTAATGGAGAGGAACGAGAGAAAAGGGAAAGAGAGTTTCACCCCTGCCGGTGGACTTACCGATATAACTACTTAGCAGGTCCTGCCTTAGACACGGGGATATTCAATTTTTGTTCTCGGAAAAAGTATATCGAGCTGGAGTTTATACCGTTTCAGAGGTACGGTCGCGGTGCAAAAAAGGGTGGAAACCACCCCGAACCTTTTGCGAACCTTGGGAAACATTCAGAACTGAAAATCCTTGTTAAACAAATATTAAGTCAGAACAAATATTCCGACGAATTAGCACTAAAATGTCGAATAAAATATCTACAGACCTAAAAAGCAATAAACATAGTCCTCGTTAATTGGAGTAATCTTTAATACTAGATTATATACTATATCTATATTATAGTATTTAATGTAATATTCATGTTTAATAGCAGATTGTATATTATATTTATATCATAGTGTTTAATGTAATATTCCATGCAATACTAATAGTATTACAAAATATCATGTTCTATTTCTCATTGTATAACTTTTGATATTACAAAAACCTTTCTATGAGGAATTGTTAACTAAATTGAATCGTAACGAAGACACCTGAGATTTGTATGCATTCATACAACTTCACAACATCGCCACGTGATCAACTCGTTAAAACGATTAAAAATAGAAATACATTTGTATATAACTCCAGATTTTTCCAATCGGCACAAGACATATTTATCTGACACAAAGAGTACCATTCCACTAATAAATCAATGAAACATCGTCGACGAAAGTTCGCCTAACGATTCCACCTATCTTTATAAAATTTTCCAATAAATCGAGACTAGCGTCCTGATCTATGGACTCATTATGCGCCTTAATTGAACGCGTTTTTCCCGGATCCGGACACGTTTAGCAGAAATGGAAGCTGTTCGCAGCATTCCCGCACACGGCCGATAGTTTACGTCGAACGGCGTAATTCCAATTAGCGCGTCGGTATTCAGCGCCCGGTAAAACAATAATTGCAACTAACTTCCGGTGTCCTGTTCAGCGAGTCGCTCGTTTCCTGCGAGATGCGAGCCGGCCAGCGGCGTAAGTCGTCATTGACACTCTGTTTAACGACCCGTGCAATTAAACGGTCATCTATCTCCGGGCGGGCGACGTTGATTTAGTATCATTTCTGCGTCATTCCACGGGAACCGGCCGCCGGTCCTCCCGTTGCTCTATTTTTTACCCTATCCGCCGCCGTTCTCGCGATTTACCTCTTCCATCGGGCCGCAACAAAAAAATAATAACACGTCCGGGTAATCGCCGGCGCGGTGCTCGCGCGAATCCTCGCTAGTAACTCGGCATTGGTCGAATTGTTTCGAATAGATATTTGTCGATAAGAATTTTTTAAG
>CM052157.1:6116226-6126850 GCA_028455555.1 Augochlorella aurata | reverse complement strand
ATTAATAGAAGAATATAATATTTTCAGTCACCGATGACTGACGCTGTACTTAAAATTATTTAAAATGTGTTAACATAAAAATATGATATTTTAAATCGTCACCGGTGGCTAATATTATATCTCAAATTATTCAAAATTTATTACTAGACGAATAAAATATCTCAAATCGTACATCATCAGTCTCCAGTGACCGAAACAACGTTCAACCTGTTAAACAATTCCCCAAAATCCCCCAGACTCTACAAAACGGCATCAAGCGCTCCGGCGCTTATTGCACCAGACAGTGAAAAAATCGTCTGAATAATTCAGTCCCGGCAGAAACGCGGCAAGTCCTCGGAGACCCGCGCGGCAAGGCGATCAGAATGTCTGAAGCCTCTGGAAGAAAGATACGGAAACGTCCGCGATCGTGGTCGTTGCTCGCAGCGGGTGGACACAGGGTACACGTGTCGTAAAACCCGTGGAACGGTACCTGGCCCGGTATAAATGCATGTGTACGTTTCCCCGTAACGTATTACCACGCGAACGTACCGGTACCACGTCCGATACGAAGGTGTGTCTCGACGTGAGCATTTGAAATCACGCAGGAGAGATCGCGGCCGGCGGACCCGGTCGCGTCGCTTCTTCTGCAAACGACACGGGGTTCACATGCCCGACCTCACGGACCGTACGTGTCCGGAAAAATGAGCAGAGGAACGGGAGGGATAGGAGAGAGCGAGAGAGAGGAAAAAGAGGAGAGAGTGAGAGAAAGAGGAAAAAGGGAGAGAGTGAGCGAGAGAAAGGAAAAAGAGGAGAGAGTGAGCGAGAGAGAGGAAAAAGAGGAGGGAGTGAGAGAGAGAGGAAAAAGAGGAGAGAGTGAGTGAGAGAGAGGAAAAGAGGAGAGAGTGAGCGAGAGAGAGGAAAAAGAGGAGAGAGTGAGAAAAAGGAGAGAAAGAAAAGAGAGACAGAAAAGAGAGAGAGAAAAAAGAGAAGAGAGTGAGAGAAAAGGGAGAAGAGAGTGAGGGAAAAGGGAGAAGAGATCGAGAGAAAAGGGAGAAAAAAGAGAGACAGAAAAAGAAGAGAGAGTAGAGAGAGTGGCACAAGGATACGGAAAACTGATACGAGCGTTCGATCGACGGAAAGTCGGCCAGGAAACTACATACATCACCTTTCCGCGAATAAATATTTTATGAGATCCAATCCGGCAGCTTTCCCATCCCCGTCCCGTTATCCGTTGCTCCTCCTGTTGTTTTTTCCGCGACCCGCTTTGCGTGCCGCTCCCGAGACCCGTTTTCCGCGAGTCTCCGACTCGAAAATTGCTTTTCTCCAACTTTCCCGGAATTATCCGCATGAAAATATTTCGCGGTTTTAAACCGTTTGCTGCGCCAGATTTTCCTACCGTTTCTGATATACGCGCATTGAAATGGTCGAAACAGCGAACCGCATTACGCGCGTTCGTTTATTATAAAAGTAATAACTTTAGCGGCAGCCCATAGGCGGCGAGAGTACATCGGGAGCAAATTTTTCTAGGGGTTGGAAGAAAGGGGTAGCTGTGATTTATTATATTACGTTGGGCAACGCTCTTTTGTATTTTTGCTCGCGTGACTTGTTTATCATTTTTTTATTATTTTCTTCTCATAACTTTTTACTATCATTTTTTTGTTATTATCTTTTACTTATTATTTCTTTTTATTATGTTTTTTTGCTTATTATTATTTATCAATTTAGAAAAAGAAGTGTCAAGGTTATATTTAGACTACTTAGACTACTTTAGTGTTAAAATAGCTGGCTAAAAGCTAAAATCTATACTGGATGAAAATAAAATTTTCTCGATACTATAATAAATCATGCGAAATATACCAAAAGAAGCGTTAGGATTCGCAGCGCGTTACTCAAATTTTCTTCAGATTGCTTCGGAAGCTACAGCGACACTGCTCAAAAAGCCATCCAGCACACTTCCCGGCGTTTAAACCAGAAGATGAACGATTACGTTTCCAGCATAATTCAGCAAATACGTCTTCCAGCTTATCGTCGGTCTTCGTAGTTGTCCAGTCCCAACAATACATTTCCCGCCGCTAAATAATCCATAGGAGATTCCTCGCGGACCGCGTAGCTGCGATACATTTATTATCATTACTTCCATGCAGTTTCCGTAAAGGATGATGCACGCGGCTCGGTGCACAGCGAAAAGAGAGAGAGAGAGAGAGAGAGAGAGTCCGAGTGGAAACGGTGTACAAGTCGGCAATATCACACACGATGTAACATTATAAATGGAAGAAACGCGTCTTTCCGCGAGCTGTTACGGCAGATTGAATCATCCGTAAGTTATTAACCAGCGTAATTGGAGGTGAAAAGCATCAGCGAACGGCGTCCAGCCGATCCCTTTTCGTCTCCCTTGTCCATTATCGTCCCCGCGGGGATACAAAAGAAATGAGAAAGCGCGGTACGTGTAACGGCGAATCTTTTTCCAGCCAGGAAAGTATCCTGAAAAGAGTAATAAATGCCGGGCGTGCAGCCGGCCCCGGTGTTCCTTTACTGCTAGAAAATTGGACCTGAAAGAACATTGGCTACGTAATTACATGTTTCTAAGAGGGCGAGAGGAGCGCGAGAGGAGAGACGAGCGGAAAAGAGAGAAACGGGAAAACAACGGGGCTGAACCCACCCTCGGCCGGGGTGCCGGCGGAGCGGGGCGGGGGGGGGCGGGTCGGAGCGCCGAGGCGTTCGTTACGCTAAAGCCTTTCGCCCGCTAGGAAATAAAGTGCGAGCAATGATGAAGTCCCGGCTGAAGTTCCGTCGTTATTTGCATTAACCGCGCGGTTTTTTCGCCCCGTTTTCCCACCGACCTCCGCGATACTTGCCTCTATTAGACCGGCAACAACGAAAATAGCCTAAACCTCGACCCTCCTAACTATAGTAGTTACCGACGTATTTTTCCTTCTCGCATAACGCGACCGGCTTTCCGCGGTAGTCTAACGAGACCTCGCGCTTGGAAACTACTGTCTCTGCTTTTGTCGAGAGACGATCGCCTTTGGAACACGATATTTATCGTAATAAATTGTATTATCGTGTAGGAGGTTTCATTTTTCGCAATAAAATTCTTTTTGACAGTTTTCGGTCAAGATGACGGGCGATTCATTGTTTAATTCCCGATTTTCAAAGTACCTGTTATTTAATCAATGTATGGGGTGCTTAGATTGAGAGTTATTTATTTATTATGCTATATTTTTTATATTATAGATGATTATTATTTAGTTATTTATTCAATATAAGAGTTGCTTCAATTGTGAGTTATTTGTTCAATATAGAGGCTGTTTCGTTTGTAAGTTATTTATTCAATATATAGGGTGCTTCGTTCGTGAGTAATTTATATATAATATATTTGTATTTATTTATATATAATATATACTACATTAATATTCAATATACAGAGTGTTTGATCTAATTGAGTACAGTGAAGTATCTCGGAAAGGGTTGAAACTTCCTAAAAAATATTTATACAATTTATCGCATCTATAAAGAATGTTCAAATTCTAAATAATATTATCAAGTGCTATTAAAACATTTCACCACGTGTCATTTCTAAAATGATTATTTTTCGAGCGTTCGCGAATTAAAATTTTAATAATCCCAGTACTTCTAAAATCGATTTCGGCAGACGATAATTAACCGCTTATAATAAATACAATATTATTTTTAAAAAAAGGGGCAGCTCATTCTACAGAAGAGAAAGCTCCAAATTTATAACGATATTTCCAAGACACTGTTAAAACAGCTCGCCAGGCACCATTTTCGAAGCGATTCCGTAACGAGGAAGCAAACGAAGAGCCTCGGTCACGTTTAACCTAATGATGACCAAGCCTTTGTGCAATTAATGAAGAACGCGGAAAATGTTTTCATGAGAGTTATTTAAAGATTATGACGTAGAGTGACGGCGGTGTGTGTACCTTTGTAATTAGTAGGTGTCGGAGCCGTGAAAGAGCAGCGTGCCGCTCTCGCGTGTCCGCGGGGCCAAGCGCTTTACCCGCGCCCCTTTGATGGTTGCGCGGGGCATTTTCGCAGAAAATAACAACGAAGAAATGGAAAACGAAGGCGACAAAGACGAAAACCAATTACTTCCGCCTTTGTGGAAGCATTCGAATTCGCGGGATGAAAACCGAGCCGGTTGAACCTTTTAACCCTGAATACGCCGGCGGTGCCGCGATGGACTCGGCGCGAACCCTTTGTGCCCACGCTGTATGCAATTATTTGGAACGGAGCGTCTGGGATCAAATTGATTAATTTTCTAATTTCGAACGGCCCGCGAACGGCCTCGTCGCAAATCGAAATCGCTGTCCCGTTTTTCGACGAAAATTGAGTGCAGTCGGGATGCATATTCTGTGATTAGATCTTCCGCGGCCTATGCATCTTAAATAGCGTTTGCCAGTGAGAAAACCGAACGCTATAGTTTTCTGTTATAATTGCTCGTGTCAATGTAAATTTTAATTACAGTGTAGAATGTTGGTCTTTGCGTATAGGTAATTGCAGAGCACGTGGTCGATAATAACCTCACAGTTAATTCGTCCGGAATAAATAAACATATGATAATAATAAAAATATATAAACAGCGTTATAAACGGACTGCGGATTTTTATGAAAAATTGCACGTTTCAATAAAATCATAGTAGTACATTCGCATTTTGTTCTTCTCTTAATCTGTCCACTTTTGTAAATTGAAACTATTCAATCTTCTTGCGAGTTCATAAACTCCACAGTTCGGTTATAAAATTATATACCGTTTGATTTGTGCACTAATGCACCTGCCAGATGTGTGATGAAATGAAATAGAAGCTTCTCGCATTTAACAGCCCTCGATTAACTCGATTAGAAAACGCACGGAATTCCCTTCGAGTCAGACGGATACAAAAAGACACCGTAACTTATCGGAACTTATCGAGCCGCGAGCGATAAACAAAATGCTACGGTGTGTCTAAAATATTTCAAATAGTGGTTGGAGATATTCGAGATTTAGTGGCCGCGCGTAAATTTTTGATGACGCGCGTTGACACCCTCGAACGGGTCCGGCGGCCTCGCGCTCCGATCGTCGCCGGCATGATGATTTTCTTGAATGGAAAAAAAATATATGGCCGACACACGGGCAGGGGGTCTCGTCACGTGTCTCTATTTCACGATGGACGGCACGCGTATTCGAATAAAAGAAACGAACGGGGGAAAAAAGCTGGCGCGCCGCGCGGAGGGAATTTACGTGCTCCGATATGAATTGAAACCGAACGAACAATTTTTGGAATTCTCGTAAAACGTGGACATTTCTCCTTGTCAGCTCTCCGATGGGAAATTTCCTTGAAAAGCTGTCGAACCGAAAAAAGCTCCGGGATAACACGCGCGAGCCCCTCGAACGAATCAATTCGACGCGCACGCGTCCCGTCTCAGCCTCTGTTTGAAAGTCGTCGTCCTGGCTGCGTCGCGGCGTGCCGGTGGCCCCGAAAATTGGATCAGTTTCAATATTTCGGTACGCGTCTTCCGACTCCGGCCATTGATCCGGATCAGTCGCGACGCCATTTTTCCCGGAGCGGATGCCCGACGCCGAATGTTCCGAAATAATTTCGAGCCTGCCGCGTCCCTTTGTCGCCCTCCGCTTTTGTCGACGCTACGCTTTCCTCGGGACGCTACCCTTAACCACGGATTCACGGCATCCGACAAAGTGGCGGGTTTCGCGCTTTTTAATACAACTGTCCAGCGACAATTTTAAAAATTTCTTAAAATTAAAGCGTTTTATTTAAAAGAATTGCAAGTGGGAATGATCTATTTGCATTAAAAAATCAGAAGTCTGATGATCCTATGTAAATCGATTGATTATAGAAATCATCGTCGATTGTTCACAAAATTTTGATAGATTTTTAATATAAATTATAGTGGTTCCTCTTTTTTATTTTAATTATATTAAAATAGGAGCGAATTTAAATTATAATAGACATTTGATAAAAATTTCGTTTATAAAAGTTTTAATATAACTTTAAATTATATAAGAATTTTGTATGGAAATTAAAATTTTGTTTACTTGAAAAATCGAATATTTCTTGCAGATTTGTAATTTCTAAGAAATTTGAAAACTGCGGCGAGATTTAATTTCTGCGCCCTCCGAGGGCGGCGTACACCATGTTATCTAGGAAAACTACTTTCGCCCGTATTTTCCGCGATACGGTGCCATGAATTCCGTATTCGCGAATGAACGAACGTCTTAACAAAGCGATGAAAAGTTCGGCTGTAACGTTCCGCCAGCGTGATGGAATTGGCCCGTGCGTTCTGAATATTTTACGCATCCCCGCGACCTTTATGCGGCTTTTAATACGAGCTCGAGGGGACAGTTTGTTCCGCTTTTGAAAAGTAGGTGCTACATGGAAGGGCCAATGAAAATACAAATTCTTGGGAGACCCTCGCGTTGTATTAACAATTCCGGCAAGCCCTCGAGATCCTCCTTCTTGCTTATATTAATAATTAGGCAGCGGATGTTGCGCATTTACGAGAGGAACGAGCACGTGGAACAAGTGCCGGAAAATAGAACAACGCGGCTCCATTATTAAAACAATCGTTGCAAGGAAAAATTATTTTCCGTTCGTTAAGGAGAATATTAAAGTTCCGTGGAAATTTCATTCGCCGAAATTGACGAAGATTTTTTCAGCGAAACTTCGAGTCTCTGCAACGAAGCTTGTCTTCCGACACAGAGTCGAGTGTAATTTTATTCGGACGACGGATAAAAGATAGAGACTGCGACGAATAAAATTTGATTCGTCACCGTCGGATGAATATTCATCGGATACGAATCTATAGAAATTTATTCGAATCAAATTTTATTCGACACTGTCCAATAAAAATTTATCTAGATAAATATTCATCGGCGTACAACTTTATTCGAGTAAGTTCTCATTTAATTATGAATTTGTTCGTACAGAAACTTGAACGGAAATAACTGATTTGAATAAAAATTATAGAATATACAATGTTTTTTCATAATTTATCGAGTTGTTTCTTCCACATTAATTTTTCGAATTATTCGAATTGGTCGAATAACAATTATTCGAATAAAGAATTGATCAAATAAAAATTACTCGAATAAAGAATTTTTCGTATAAATGGAATAATTTACGACGAATAATGGATAACGAATAAAAACGTATAAAATGTGTAAAATGAATAAGGATGAATGCTGAATAAAATATTCGGTGATTAGAGAAATATTTATTCGAAATAATCCGACTAATGCGCGCCCCTGATTCGAAAGACGTCATTTCGCAGCGGAAGTTACTATACTTCTCGCATCCGTCACGTCGGAATAATAATTGTTTGGTCGCAGAGCGAATGATTTCCCAGCGGTCGTATCTCGCAGGGTCCCGAGTTCTCAATAGTTCATTTTTCTCGGCCGCATTAATTTAAAAAATCTAATTCGAGCTGATTATGCTCGCCGACAAGTTGCTACGGCGTGAGGGACGCTGAACCTCGAGCGGCGGGCGCAACCTAAATCCATAATTTAGGCTGCCGATTAAAATAGGGCACCCAGTTGCGTCGTCTATTGAATATTTATCCGAATTCGAAGACGGCAATAACGTCCCGCGGCGCGTATTACGAGCTCTGTGCGTCGACTATGTTGCAAAATCTGGCGCCGAGCGAGCATAACCTTCGAACGACGCAACAATTAACCGAGGCCAATCAATAAGTAATCTATCCTGCAGTTCCCGTTTCGGAAAACCTTGCTCCGTCTGTCATCTAAAACATTGCAGAAAGATCCTATTATTTATTTAAAGTGAAATCGGTATTGAAAAGTTAAGATCAAGTCGTAGATGTTAAGCAAAATAATTTATTTAACGCTTTTACAGGATGATTTCCTTTTGATTGTCGTTTCGATCTTGATAACTAAACTACGGATTTTATAATAACAATATAATAACAATTGTCTGATGGTAATTATAAGAACCTCGAGTCTGATAAAAATGTTTCTCCTGATTGACGAACTATAGTTCCAAGGAAATAAAACTGTAAATGTAGGAGAATAGACAATATTCTTACAGCAGTATAAAATCTATTAATAATCCAGAAAAGTTATTATTTAACGTGAATAATAGTATAATTAATTATTATAATTATTTTCAAAAATTACAATAGGCTCTCACATGGATCCAAGTCGAAAAGGTTAATAAAATTACGAAAAAATAAAATTAATACAACAAAGTATCTCTAAAATGATAAATAATAGATTGTTGGTAGTTTTTTTCTCCGTCAAAAAAATATTGTCTTCGTTTAAGAGACGCGAAATTGCCAGTTGACACGCGGAAGATTCGTCAAAGATGTTGGCAAAATGGCGGTCCGTGGAATCCGATAGCCGCGTGTTTACGGTATTGTTCGAGGAATTATTGGAATAATCTTTCTCCGGGAAAATTTCTCCGCGAAATGGCGGTTCGTACATGTCGCCTGTCGATCGTGCCCAGTGATCGGAAATCCTCGAGCCGGTTGACCACGTAACGGCCATTTCCAGGAGATATATATACTCTTTGCTCTTCTCCGTCTGCGTTTGACATGCTCGTACCGAGAATATCACATCGCGCGGGCAGAAATTTCACAATATGATACGTCCTCAGCGTCTACCGGCGTCTTGTTCGCTCTTTTATCATCGAGTTAGAGTGCCCGGGGCATTGACGTTGCGTGACAACCCGATTTCAATCTCAAAATGCCAGCCACCGTCGGGCCCCGGGCTATTTTTTGTTCGATCCGTTACCGCGGCCTTGTTTACATTCTACATAGCCGATACACAGGCTACACTGTGTACGGTATTTTACGATCTGCCAGCCCTTTGCGTCAGCCAACTATTTTGTTTATGGTATGGAAGAGATTTAATGGGGAACGACGTCATTAAAACGGCTTCCGCGGTTTCTGGGACATGACAAGCCGGCTTTACCCGGAGTCCCCGGCATTGTTCGAATTGTTTCGGATCAATATTTATTTTAAATAATTGCTTGAACCAGTCCCTTTCGCTTCAACATTAATATACGAATATATGAATACGTTATAACGAGTCGTCCAATATTTTCGTAACGAATTATCCCGACAAATTCTTCCATTTATCTAAATTATTCGAAGAAATTATTCGAAGAAATTATTCGAAGAAATTATTCGAAGAAATTATTTGAATAAGGATTGCAAAATTATTCTAACAATAACGGAAATAACTCTTAACAACTTTTATTTTCATAAGAATTTTGTAAGAATATATCTATAAGAATATATTTTTGTCTCCAAGAAAAGTGGATTGTAAACATAAACGAGGAAGAAATTGATTAATAAATGACGAGCAAATTTTGTGTTCTGTCGTTTCTATTGAAATCGATTGTTTTCGTAGAGAAATAAAACGCGAGGCCCGCGAAGGACGCTTGGAAGCGAAAAGTTCGCCGCCGGGAAGCCTCGGCCAGGCTGAAACGTCGCCATGTTTAATTACGAACGTTAAACATATTCTCGAGGATACGGCGAAACTCGTTTATGCTTCCGCGACGCGGACACTTCGCTCGCCGCGAATAACGCGCGGTCTCTAAATGAATTCGGACGAAATTAATTTGATTCCTCCTCAGATGGAAGCTCCACTCGAATTAAACGCGTGTCGCGGGATTGTTTACGAGCGGGGGAATAGTGGAACAACAGTTGCTATCACGAATTTTTGGGAATCAGTAGTGTCCGCCAGCCTTTGGTCAGACGGTCGATTAAACTATATTCGTTCGAAACTCTTACCATTTATATATTTATTTGTTTATATTCTGGAAGACGGTATCGAAAATTCGTTGATGAATATTATTACCTGTAACATAATTAACTAAAAAATACTTTGAATATATTTGTATAGTAAATATAGTAAAAATGTCTGTGATAGTAATTTTCTTAACAGTAGATTTAACAGAGTATTAAAAACAGTATTAACTTATAAAAGTAATAATAAGAAATTAATTCTAACTTTTAATCAATTTTATTGTAATATTTCTGGCAAGAAATACAAATATAAATATAATAAATATACCTTTACAGTCTGAATAATCATAAATTAACAAATAAGTGAACCTAGAATTAAAGATGGATATAATTTTGTATAAATAATAATCATCGACGCACTCAACGTCAGAAATAACACTTAAATAGCTCGATTATACCAGCTGTTTTCTAACCTATATTGAACCTGGGGTGAAACGTCAATGGTACATTGTTATCAGAACCATATTAATTTAAAACTATTTTCGACCTCTCAGCGAACCAAATCGAATAGCAACAACGTTACATTCTGCATCCGCATAATTAATTCCGGCATCTGATTTCACGTGAATTGAGCTTCCGCGATACACGCAATATTATTAAACGTCGCTATTAATTGGGAGTATCGTTACTTGCTTTATTGGTGTGCCAAGTGAATAGCATCGCGTGGGAATATATACAATTAATGGTAGACGTTTAGACATCGTGCGCCGAAACTGTAAACTGGCTTTATATGCATATTAACGCATGTAGAATATTAACCCAATTCGAACGGTTATGGCAGTAACTAAATTCGTTTCGCGATGTGAAACAAGCCGGGGCTATGGGAACAGAAAGTCAATTTTCATAATAATTGAGTAAAGAAATT
>CM052157.1:6076247-6093437 GCA_028455555.1 Augochlorella aurata | reverse complement strand
GAACGTCCAAAGTGATACGAATTACAATACGTTCTTACGAACTATAACGTGTGTTTCATTTGTTTGTTTGTTTGTTTGTTTCTTTTTTTATACGAAAGCTCTCGATCGTTTATCATGGGTGTCTTTTTTGTTTTTCCATCTTAAATTTGATATAATTCGTTATGCATTTCATTTTCTTCGGTGTCTATCTAAGTGTATATGTACATTATATACATTGTAAAACGTTTAATTTATCCTTCGTACTTTTAATGATTGTATAATTAGGATTGACTATGTCTTAGAATAATCAACGGAATTATTAATTATTGTGTAAAATATGAAATATCGTACTGTTAGATGGTATGTCCATCTCCAAGGTACCATTTTGGACGAATATCGGTCCGTCTAACATGCCTAGCACTTTGATGAGCAAATACTTTGGAGATTACATAATCTAATAATATCAGGTAATATTAAGGTATAGATGATTTTTCTTGTTTCGTTATTAATTACAAATATAAAACATGTATATGTAAATAGAATTCTTAATTATGCGCAAACATGTTCTCTAATTGAGCATACGTGAATTTTTTTTTTTTTTATCATCAGTCTAAGCCGAACGGCGCGGCTCCGTACACAACAGCAGCGGTTAACAATACAGGTGTTCGTTTAATCATCTTATCATCTGTTATTATTATTTTTTTTTAATCCTTTATCTTCATTATTCTTCGTTTAAGCTTCGTAGTGTCTACGGTTAACAAATCGGTGTGTGTGTGTCCACTTCCCCCGAACCGGGACCAATGAAATAACAATAGCGCATGCTACGAAAAAACGTTATCCGTTAAGAACTTTCAAACAGTTTTCACAAGCATAAAACACACACATGACAACGGCGCAGAAAAAGTATACAATATTATCGATTTCCCGTGAACGACACCATTCCCGATTTTGACTCGTCGCGCGCGCGAGTTCCCTCCCCTCCGCGTCGCCTGCCGAGACCATTTCCAACCGTGGATCAATGATCGCGATCGGGGATCGCCGCAGAACGTAGAGCTGAAAATAGGCTTACAGAGGAGGCTGTCGATCGCCGATGCATCGTCTTTACGGTGGACAAGCTCGTGACAAACAAGACCGTTCGACAAACATCACGCCCATTCCCGTAAAATCTACGGGGATCTACGGCATAGATCCACCGAGCGTCGGAGCACGCGTTCCCTCTCGAGGCCTGAAACCGAGAAGCTTGTGGGCGGAGCCACGCGGTGGGCGGGGCCTCGCGTGGGCCCGCCCACTCGTCGAGGTGCTCATTCGATATCCCTAATCCCGATTCTAATCCCAATTCTAATCCCGATCTTATCGAATCAGGACGCTCTGTTGACACGATTCAAAACATTTCTACCTAAAAGGGAACGCGCTTCCTGCGTCGACTCGTTGAGCACCCCTGCGAGACGCTAAGGAGGGAAACACGAGAGAATTCGTCCAAAAGTCGACGTTGTTCGCCGCGATGGGCTCGACTGTTCTACCAGACTGTAGCTCCGAAGCTCTCCGCGTTCTCCGGAAGCTCGATGGAACTATGCGATCGTGCCTCTCGAACAATCTTCGTCGCGTATTTTGTTGCAGCTTCTGTTGCATTCGTGCGATACGCGAGCCAAATTAGAAGCGGCGACGTACGCAGATTTTCTCAACGTAATAGTTATTCGATGATCGTACACAGAGAAATATCGAACGCGAAGGTCTCCCGTTTGTCCCCTTCGGTTTTCGCCGTTCTCCTTTCCGTGAAGAAGTTTCGTCGATCGTTTCCGGAACATTGAACGAAACCTATGCTCGTCGACTGATACCAAGTGCCATCATCGCCGATGGTAGGATCGATTCCTCTCACGCGTGGTAGTGTGTCCGCGGGACTCGCCCGTTTTAGGCCAAACAGGTGTGCGGTCATTCTCGTAATCCGTTTCCCATCACTTTCTTTTTAAATCTTTTTCTTCAAAAATATATGTGTGTCGACTACTTAGGCTTTCGATAAACGGAAAGACGTCGTCTCGTCCGATAACTGGAATAACTCTTCTCTTTATCTCACTTTCATTCGCACACTCTCTCCCTTTCTCTCCCTATCTTCTTCTCATTCTTCCGTTCGCACTTGCTTCCTTTCTTTCTATCTACCTTTCTTCCTTTCTTTCTTTCTTTCTTTCTTTCTTTCTCTCTTTCTTTCTCTCTTTCTTTCTTTCTCTCGCTCTCTCTTTCTCTCAGATATAATTTCTGGCCTATCGTAATAATCCTATACAATATTTCATTATAGCTTAGGTAAAGTGAGACCCTCATATGATCCATTATTTTTTTGTTTAATTACTTTTTCTCCGGAGTGTGTGAAACGCTGAGACGTGTCCGCGCTATTTACAAGGATAATCAATCTTTTTAATGGAAACAAATGCAAAAATATATACTGTATAAACATTTAGTTGTTCTACGTCTTTTTTATCTTTTGTTTGCCTGTCCTCGCCGTTTGCACGGAGACCCACGTGCAAATTGCAACTTCTAACTCGGCTGTGCCAGGGAAATAGTTTACTCTTAACTAAACTCATACGCGTATAATTAAACTTATGTACTATTGTCTTTTTTGAAGATATCACTACTCCAAGACACTCACTTCTTACTTCCTTTCTCTCTTTCCCCATTCGTCGTTTGCTCGCCACCCTCTCTCCCTCTCTCTCTTTCTCTCTCTCTCTCTCTCTTCCTTACTCTTTCATTCTTTCTCTTTACTATTTCCGTGTGACAGATTCCGCTGATTATGTTGATCTCGTTTCGTATTTTTGTCTCGCGTGTTTACGAGCTGTCTCGTTACACCTGCGTTTTAATCTCGATAGGATATAACAGGTGGCTCGACAAGTATCGCCTCTTCTTAGGAAAATACTTATAGCGAGTTACTACGACGAGTCAACCGCTTTCACGTGACAATGATCAACCCCGCGCCAATTGAGCACGGGATCGTCAATTTCGGCAGTAGTGGGAGAATAAAAATTAGGCAGTGAAAGTAGTCGAACTTCCGTTTAAAAGTATATGTATATACGTGTATATATATATATGTATATGTAATGTATATATACAAAATGTCGGCTATCAGTCAATAATTATCGATAAAGAAAGAAAAGAAATCGCTTATTAACTATGTTACAAATATAATCGTTCATCGTTAATTGACAATATTTGCGAATATTTGGCAGTTTTTCCGTAAGTTTAATTATAAAATATACCGTTTGACTGTACCGGGTGTCGTAATATAAAGCATTAAGAGAGAAACAAACGTCTATCCTAAAAGGTGCTTAACTAAACATCGGACGAAATCAGCCGCGCGTTGATCACGTGAAAACAGTTCACCCTATAGATATTTTCCTAATTCTAGGGTAATGGTTTCGTCGTTCGTCTTTGTGCTGTTATTGTTGTTGTAACGTATCATTACCACGATAACCAAAGCGTGCAACGCGAACGACCACACCGTCGCCGAACGAAGAAAAAGATTCGTCTTATTCAAAAAACATACCAAGTAGAACTACAATGCGTAACGAGGGCGGCGTCCGCCATTTTGTTTGGCGCGTGGCTGTCCGGTAAATCTTGGAGAAACCTTGTTCTCTCTGTTAAAAATATGCGAAATAAAACAGCGACATGACCAATCGAAATCAGTGCGACAGAACAGTCGCTGCGATTGTGCCGGGCGTATCGGTGGCCATTCTTCTCAGCCGCGGAAAAGAAAACAGAGGCCGCGACCGCCGTAATCCGTGTTTTGAGCGCGGCAAACTCCGAGGTGCCAATAAAAAGGTCGCCAGCATTTTCCTTACGAACGAATTACATTAAAAATATATAGCAAACAATGGGAACGCCGATGGTATCGTATCAAAGTCGCGTACATTTTACCAAAGCTACGATCAATTTTGAAAGCACGAGAATCGCGCGTGTGCACGGCGCCCGTGTGATTCTTATAAAATATCAAAACTTAATTCCACCTAGCTTACTTAATTTAACATACGAAAACGTCGGATAACAATTGTCCTAAATGTTTCCAGAGCGGAGCTCGTCGGACGAAATCCAAGAAGATATAACGTCAACGAACCTCTCGAGTCCACGTCTGAACGTCCGCGATCTCGAAGATCCACGAGCGATCCGCGCGCGGACGATCGGCAACGCGTCGGCCGAACGCGGTCCGGCGTATTGTCGGAACAGCGTTGTCCCCTCAGCATTTCCATCTCCTAATGTAACAATTAAAGATCGGTCCGATCCGAACAGAGGACGCGCCGCGGTCGATGAGCAAGAGAAGGAAATCAGTCGGGTCCACTACCGATATTAGAAACGTCGTCAACTGTTTCCCTGTGTAAAACGATTGTCTCGCTTCCTTCGAATTCCAACCAAGAAGTCGGCCGGTCGGACGACCTCTCCATTCCGTCTCAACCAATTTGCAGAACGAAATCATGGACGGTCGTGCGTGCTTACGAAACGAGGAGGAATCGGGACCGGGCCGGGATCGGGGATCCCGGCCGTGTCGCCGATCCTCGAGTCGGGATTACTTTCAAAATGTCAGCGCTGCGCGCCGCCGCGAGCCTGGCTGAATGGTCGGCCAATTGGTCGGCTAATTAATGGACCGGAGACCTGGTGCTCTAGGCCCTTGGCAGAACATGTTCGCTACAGTGTTCCCGCGACGATCTTTACGGTTTGCGGACGCGGAGAGAGAGAGGGAGAGAGAGAGAGTCGATTGCTCTATTCTTCCCGCTTCGTTCGATTTTGCATCCTCCCGCGTTCGCTTCTGTCGGGAAGCCGACTAAAACCGGGACGCTAAGAGGAACACTGTATCTGAAATGAAGATGATCTGTGTCTCGCGATGTCAGTCGTCGGGTCAGCGGCGCGCAGCACTCGTTTACATCCCGAGACGTCGATTAGGACGTCCCGCTGGTAGACCGTGAGCACTGACGAGTAGTATAAAAAACCGAAAGGACAACGAATTACACGAAATCTAGTAGAAGTACGTTGCTATGGATCATTGATGTTCGTTCTCTCCTCCCTGCCAGTAGTTTCACCGTTGGATCGCATGAGTGCGTCAGTCGATGGTACGAACTACGATTAACTTATTCCAAGACGAGGATAGTAAGGCATAACGTGATCGTAAAATCCATACTATACCTTTGTGCTCTTTCTTTCTTTCTCTCTCTCTCTCTCTCTCTCTCGCACTCTCTTTCTTTCTCACTCTTTCTCTCTCTTTCTCTCAAAGGGGGTGTGGAGGGCAGTGTATTCAGGAGAACTAACCATACAACGAGTGGGACGGTGAAGTATGCGCAAGGAGTGCCAACAGCGCGTCTACCGGGTGAACGTTATAATTCGGATCTACGATCAGACGGAGCGACGTTCACGCGGCAAACGCGCCGCTGTTCGCGACTCCCGAGCACGCGTCGCCTACCCCCACTCCTCGCGTAGCGACTTTTCCAGAATACACTGGTGGAGGGGCGAGGAGCGAGGCGTTTCCCGCGACTTCGCCGATCCAGTCCGTTCACGTAGAACACGCACACACAGTCGAACGTTTCCTCTCACAATCAGTTCTCACCGCGAAGTCGGATGCACAAAGTAAAAACGGAACCGTCTCTAGGCGAGAGCGCAACGGAAAGCGATTGCTGCAGCGAGCGGCCCGGGGCCTCTCGTCGAAGCGCGCCCGGTGGCCCCTCCGCGGAGGGGGAGGGGCCGCCGGGCGCGGCTCGCGCGGTCCCCGTTCCGCCGTGATATGCGAGAACGTAAACTACGAAGGTGAAGCTGCGCGTCGAGGCCGTGAACACCTTTTGCCCGCGAAGAAACGAACGAGAACGAGCGCCGAAGAACGCAGTGTCCTTGTCGCGACTGGATGAGTACCGCGTGCTTATTAAAATTACGTTTAATAAACCGTGCGCGACAACCGGCGCACGGCCTATATACTCTCTTTCTCTGGTTACTATGTACATGCTTCTTACTTTCTTTCATGTTCAAAGAGGATAGTACGGTCGTCGGTGCACCCACACGAAAACTCAGCTTCCTCGTCGCGCGAGCTCGACCGGCCGGGTGGACCTGCAGCTGGAACCGCGGCCATGGTTCGCGGTCCGATCCACGACTGGGTTCGCGAGAGGGTCCACGGCGGGGTCGCATTAAAGCCGAGTGGTTCTTTCTGTTACGGTAATCGTCTCGTCCCGCGGTACGGCGCGGTACTTGCCGCGCACCGAACTCGGGCCGAAGATCGGTGATCCTCAGACAAGATGCCCGTCGATGTCCGAATAAGCGGGCGTCGGGGTGAAGGTGGACAGGGAGTGGCCGTGGATGTGCGCGTTCCCCGGCACTGACCGGGCGAACGTGGTCGGCGGCGGTGGCACCGACGGGGGAATCGGTGATTTCGAGCCCGCCGTCATCACGGTCACGTCCGGAGGAGGAACCGGGCGCGGCAGGGTCCTACTCCGCGTCAAGGTCCCCGTGTTGCTGCTCATGTGACCCGTCACCAGGTGTCCCGTCGGGCTCATCGAGGGGTAGTAGGTCCCCGAGCCTGGCTCGCCCACCACCGGGATCGGGCTGTGGTTCGTCTCGTATCCCATGTAACGGCCGTTGTCGATCTCCACGCTGTAGAAGTTCACGTCGTTCGGCGGGGCTGGGCTCGGGTTGCCGATGTAACTCGACTTTGATACTGGAATCGAGGGGAACGGAATCTGTTAGCAGCGCGTCGTTCAATGATTCTCTTAACTTCTTGTCGTTAATTATCTAGCGGTAAACTGTTAAATTGGTACGTTATACCGTTCTTTTAAGACTGTTCTCTTGCGGAGCTCGACAAAAAGTAATCTAATTAATGATTAACTTAGATTACCTAATGAAATTATTATAATTTATGCGTTAACCTAGTTAATTTAACGAAGTATTATAATTTATATATTAGCTTAAATAACTTAATTGAGTTATTATAATTTATGCATTAACTTAAATAACTCGACTGAGTTATTATAATTTATGGATTACCTAGAATAACCGAATTGAGCTATTATGACATATGCATTAATTTAAATAACTGAACCAAATTATTATAATTTATGTATTAAATTAAATATCTCAATTCAGTTATTACAATTTATATATTAATCGAGTCATGATAATTTATACATTTACTCAAATAATCTAACGAATAATTTATATATTAACTCAGACAATATAATGAATTTATCATAACATCTTTTTGAACAGACCTATAGCCGTCGCGGTGGTTCCCTATCGAATGCTTTAAATAGGACCTTTTACTTCTTGCACAGCCTAACGAATTTACGCCGGTAATACAGTAAAATTGATGCCCAACGTTAGTAATTGCCGATCGGTGGGAACTATCGATTCGAAACGTACCAGAAAGCGTCCCACTGGCTGTCGTTCGCTGCGGCGGCGAGTCCATCATGGGCGGTTGAATGTGGTTGCCTCGACGACCAAGAGTTCCTTGATGGTGTACTTGCATCTCTAAGTTCGCTTTTCCGAAGTCTTGCATGGTCTGGTCAATTAGATACGTGCTGGCGGCCGTCTTCCGTCCCTCGTCCTGTCGCGTCGCGCGCACACAGAAAATAATCTCGGTTAAACCGACGTCGCATTGGCGAACGAAACCTGCAAATTCTCTAACGAAAAACAAAAAAAAAAGAACCGATCCGCGTCGAACGATCCGCGGCGGACACCGTCGTTCCGCTACAATACATGTACTGCGACGACGTTCCTACGTGCATGAGAAAACTGTTCTAGTGTACCACCCCAAAGACCTGCCTAACCGTGATAGATACCGGGGGTGAAACGTAGCCAGACTTCGTACGAGTATAAGAACAACGAAAATAAAAATGAAACTAGCAGAGAGTTCGTGGTTGAGGACAGGGCGTGTATCGTCTACCGGTTAATCGCTAATGTGGGCGATGTTCAGAGTTGTGCCGATACAATTACGTAAATTAATTATATTCTATATCGATTATAACGCGATTCAACCACATTGTAATTCAATTACGTAATTCATAGCTCTCGGTTCATTGAATTACTAATTATTTTGATCGAGGGTGCAGTTCAAACACAATGCAATCGAAATATAATGTAATTGAATTATAATGTGATTGAAATATAACGTAAATGAAATGTACTGTATCGAATTACAGCTCAAGGCTTTCAAGATGCGAGATAAAATTAAATAAAAATTTTAGTTGCAAATTAATCGAACTTGTAATTCGTTATTTATGAGAATCGCTATAAATAGAGGACACGATAATATAATTCGTAATTTCAATGTCGATTACATGTATTAATGTATCTGAATCGTTCGGTATCTCGTAATTGTATTCCTATGGAATTGCGAGTTACATTGTAATTCGATTGAACGAGTAATTCGAATTACGAGTTACAGCGCAATCGAATTCGAGTAATTCGACGGTAATCCCGCACAACCCTGACGGTGTTAATGGAAGACAGGCGGTGGAAAGCGATGCTGAGATGCTGAGAATCAAACGGTTTCTAATGACAACTAACTCGAGAGGGTGCAGGGGGATACAAATGAAAGTAGAACGAAACAGAAATGTGTTAATAGAACTCAAACCTACCCTCCGGCATTACTTGTTACTAAGAACATACTGACTGATCGCACTGACCACGTAATCGTTAGTGTCGAAGTTAACGTCGCTCTTCTCGTCCGAAACCGAACTTAATTCACCGGTCATGGTGTCCCCGTTGACGGTGGACGGTGCGTACATATCCGCTGTCTGCGACTTGTTGATCCCTGGGGAAAACGACAGAAGGTATATGTAAGAAACGTTGCTCTTCCGCGACGATCGCCTGCTCGAAATGTAGTTCGGTTGATTGAGAATTTGGTAAAGGTACCGATTTTACCGAGGACGATTATTATTACGTCTCGATAGAATTGTCTGTGTCTTTGCGTGTGTATGCGTGTGTGTGTTCCACTTACGATCTTTATTTCGCTTTCTCATAATGTACCACAACACGATGATCAGTACATTAATGACAAAAAAGATGAGGGAGGTTGCTGCGAACGTATAGATATAATTCATTGCAAAATCCCCCTTTTCCAAGAGAACGTCCGGCAGGTTCTCCGCGTTATTCGGTCCTGGTGGATAAATCAGAAAGAAAAGTTACGTGATAACGAATATATTTACCGGAACGTTGAGCCTTCTTTTTCGATTTTAATGTAGCAAAGACTATGGGCGCAGCAATGAGTAGGCAAACAGAGGCGGAAACAGTGATGATAATGACGATGATGTAGGAAGAATTAATCTCGCTGGATGTCACGTCGGTAGGTGGTGCCTCCCCTGTAAGCCAAGCCAACGCACCCATCACCGGATTGTTATTCATGCAACACGACGGTCCGAAGCGCGCGGTATTGTTAGTTACGTTTACCAGCACGCCGATCGATTATTAAACGCTTCCACGCGACACATTTCATTAGCGCGTCTGAGTCCATCAGCAATGGTAATCTTTCGTTTGACTCAGTGATTATAGCCGAACGCGCGCGATTAAACGGTCCGTTTGACCGCGGATCGCTGCCGTGCCGGCGGCGCCGTGATCAAACAATGCGCGGCCCATCTTAACGGATCGATTCGACACAGCTGACTCGAACCTTTCGTACTTTCTCTGGTCCGCTAACGCTTTCTTTGCAAAAGATTAGGCAGATTTCGCAACGACGACCCGAGCATGCGTAGAAAAATGCATTCGAGACGACAATTTATTCGAATAAATGAGTCGTAATTTTTTCTCTGAATACGAAAGTTCTTAATTTCTTTTCGGTAATCAGACTTTGTAGTTTAAACCGTGTATTTGAAGGCATCTCGGTGAATTTTTGCGGAATTTTTGTAAATATTTCAGCAAGAGAAATCCGTGTCTCATATACACGGTATATTACAAGATGTGCCAAAAATGTATCATGATCAAGAAATGGAGGGTTCCTCAGGTCATTTGAAGCAACTTTTTCCTTTACCAAAATTTTCTCCGAGGCGTCGTTAACAAGTTATTAACGAAAAACAGTGACCAATCAGCGGAATTGGGCGGAGTCGGCTCGTTGGCTCGGCCGACTTACGCCAGACGGGCGCGCTTCTCATTGGTCTCTGTTTTTCGTGAATAACTCATAAACGAAGCCGCGGATTGCATTTGCGCTAAGGAAAAAGTTGCTTCGAATCACCTAAGGAATAATCTGGGCACGCACTTTACAATCTACTAAATTCGAATTTTATTCATTCCTGCGAAAATTTCATGATTGACTTTCAAGACACCCTGTAGAATGTAGCGAAAGCGACAGCTACTGTGAAGAAAAATCTCTCGTCGAAGATTGCACTTATCTATAAACGATGATAAGTAGATGATAAGATCATTGAACTCTGCCGATAAGGTCGTCGCCGTTGCGATCCGTCTTTCGCAGACTCAGAGTCCGTTTGCGACCAGAAAATAGCGTCGATCGACAGTTTAATCAGCTATGATTCGGTAACGTCCGATTTCACCGTAAAATAGTATCAAGATGCGATGGTTTAAAGCTTACCGCGATACGATGCCATGGAAATGTTAAATGATTGATGTCATGTCGGTTAGCTACGATTGATTTTCTATGATACTCGGACACGTGCTAATTACTTCAAAATATTTCACGGAGCGAGCCGAGCGATCAATCCGCCCCGAACCTGACGGCAACGAACGGACATAATATCGCAAGAACGTTCCCCGAACCGACAATACGAATAATTCGCGACTTACAATGCTTTCGAAGCGGCGTATTCACCGATTCGCGTAAAATTATATACTCGCCGCTTTTGTCTCGACAATTTTTTCCGCGACGAGCGCGGCGAGCGTTCCAGGGAACTCGGCGTAGCGAAAACAAAGCAGACGTTTCCCGATAGGTTCTCTCTCACCAGTAAGCGACCAATCAGAATTTTTACGGAACCGTCACCAGTCGCCGAGACATTGTTTTGCAACAATCCGCGCGCCTCGCTCCGCGATCCAATTACTCAATAAATATTTCACCACAAAAGCACGCAGGATTAATTGCCGACTAGAACTATCACAGAATACCCGCGCATTTCTATCACCCTTTAACCCGCAAACTGCCATGTATATACATATATGTATCAGTTTACAAAAAGTGCAGCTTTGTAAATTGCTCAAATTAAATCCGCGAGTAACCAATTAAAACCTGCGCAACAATACGCCGATCGAAACAATCGTCGCTGCCGCGTTCGATGGAAAGCTAGAAATCGTACGACGCTGCGAAAAATATTCGGTTTCGATTGCGACAAGGGATCCCCTCGATCGATCCCTGCGCAATATATCGACGAATCGGTGCAACCAGTTGGCAGTTTCCGAGCTAGTTGGTGCTACTATCGGGATTTATGGTCATATTATCGATAAAGTATGCATGACTCGGGGTACTAATGAATTACCGACTACGATTGTTAGGTAAACGAGTTCCAACGCGTTCGCTCGGTCACGGGGGTTGATCTCAAGCAACTACAGTAGCGGTCGAGATAATAAATAATTCTTTTCTCCTCTTAATCTTTGGATTGCGGATGTATTTTTAGCATTTATGGCAGCTACGGCCGGGTCCATTAAAATCATTTTCATTCGTATATTATTAATATACAGTTGAGACCAGAGTTATTCCTTTTGTTAGTTTCAATATAAACGGTTAGCAATTACAACATCCGACTGCCAGAAAATTAGAATTTAGATGGACGCTTGTAACTCCGAAACGTTGATCATTCGTCCGCTACTGTGTAAAAGCCGTTCGAAAACAGGAGCGACGTTATTGCGCGAGCGCCGACGCTCGGTTCTCCCATTAAACGGGAGCCCTAGAGCGAAGTTCTCCGCTGTAACTGTACCATCGTTCCAGTTCTCGCGTTTGTCCGGCATCGGGACGGTCCTCAACCCCCCGGGCGATGGTTAACGCGTAAAAAATGGTAATTCTAAATGGCGCAGCTACTGTTCGCTCTAAAAGCAATCGTTACGGGCACACACAGCTGTTACAGCAGGGAATTCAATTTTGCGAGACTTACGTAGCGTCTGGACTTTGACTAGGTCAGGCAGGAAACCGCTGTCTCCTTTCTCGTTAATGGCTTTCACGCTGAACACATAGTAAGTCCCCAGAGACAGACCGGTTATCGTGGTTTTATATTCCCCGGGGGAAACGTCTACGTAGTGGTATCGATCCTCGTAGTCGAGGGCCTCGCGCCACCGTATTTGGTAGGACGTCGGTAGACCGCCGTCGAATCCTCTTTTCCACGTCAGGGTGACGGAGTCGTGAGTGATGTTGTAAGCCTCCAGATCGCTCGGTTTATCCGGCGGCGAGGTGACGTCCAGGTGGATGATGTCCGTCGACTGTCCCATCGTGTTCATTGCCCGGCACTCGTATTTCCCGTAGTCGTGCGACGTCACCCGGAAAATGGTCAGCGTCGACTCCGACTCCAATTTGCTTAACTGCCGGCAGAGAAACGACGTTCGTTAAGAATCCACGATTACCCGGCAACAGCTTTTTTTCGGAACCCTTCCGGGAATAACCGAACCCGAACAGGCTACTGATACTGGCTGACTCGCAATTCTGGGGATCAAGAGATCCGATCTGTTCGGAGATCGTGCAACAATTTCAAACGTTCTGTTGTTACCAGATTGCAGGTGCTCGTGCAAAAATTGTGTTGCAATATTCTCCCCTTCTTCTTACTTATAGTAATTAAATAAATCGTTTTACATTTCTTAGCAACCAGCCTTAAGAATCAACGACCTTCTGAATGCATAAAATTTAACAGCTATTGACGGTAGTCATCAACTAATTTAATTTCTCATTTTCCCGCAACGAGCTTCAAAAGATCAACAATCTTCTGAATATACAAAACCCGATGTCTGTTAACAATTATAATCAACTATATTATAATCAACAACAACGACGGTAGTCATCAACTAATTTAATTTCTCATTTTCCCGCATTCAAAAGATCAACAATCTTCTGAATATACAAAACCCGATGTCTGTTAACAATTATTATCAACTAACATCGTTTTTCATTCAACGATTCCAGGAAATTGGAAATAATACGTTCCGAAATCCTCCGAACGTCCGCATAAAAGTTGAATTCGAGTACGATCTGCATCTTGCGACAGGAAAGGGAGTCGTCCCCATCGGTTTAATTAATAACGTTAATCAATAACGTTTGATATGGACTTACGTCTGTCTGCGTAACGCTGTATTTATGCTCGGTTACATTCGGTAACAAGGTCTTCCCATTGAACGACCAGGAGAACCGCGGCAACGGTGAGCCCCGTGCCTTGCAAAACAGTTGCACGTTTATCCCTTTGTTAGCGGCCGCCCGCCTCGTCAACGGTGTGTTCATCATTTGCGGTTTGACTGCAACAAGATTAATATTTATCAGCGTTCTCCTTTCATAACCGCCTGCGATATCTCGCTCGAATTTCAAGCAATTCTCCCGTGGTTTTTTATTCGTCGATTTGAACGCTGTTAGAAATTATTCCAGCAGAATATGGAAATTATTGCTTAGAAAATCGTTTCGCGGGAAATAGAACGCTTTCGTACGCGGATCGATTGGCTCGAGAAAGCGAGGGGGGCATTCCGTCGATTAAAATAATATACGTACAATTGGTAATAAAGAGAACCGGCTCGGAGGTAACGTTCCCGATCCCGTTATTGACTTTGCACTGGTACTCGCCGACGTCCTCCTGATCAGGATTTTCGATGTGTAGATAAGAAGTTTTATTGATAAAAGAGGTGGAATAGCGGCCGGAGAGCTCCGAGTTCGAACCGACTTTCTGCCATGTGACGTACTCGTCTCCTATGGGGCTGCCGTCCACCTCGCAGAACAATTTCGCTTCGATTCCTGGCGGGTACACTATTCCCGACGCCGAGGTACGCTTAATTTTCGCTGCGTCTGGAACATAAATTTTGCGTTAAATATTAACGGAACGCGCTCTCATCTAGCTGGAAATCGGAATTACTCTAAGCTGTTTTGTCACGGACATTTTCACAGACTCGGATATTTTTCTCAAATTAATTTAGCAAGATCAACGATACCGTGAATGCATAAAGACGGTTACCAAGAAATTTAATTTTCCTCTGATGATTCAGAAAGGAATAACGATGATATCAAAGCATAACATTTGGTGTCTAGTAGTTATTAATTTTATTTTTCATTTCCCTGCAATGAGCCTTAAAAGATCAATAATATTTTGAATGCATTAAATCCGATGCTTAGTGGCAATGGTTGTAAACTAAATTAACTTGTAAGATTATTTTCGAATTAATTTGATTTTACATTTTTCCACAACGAGCTTGATAAGATCACGGTGAACCGTATATTCAACGAAACGAGAACCACCTACGATGTCTATTGAAAATAGTAGCGAGTCAACACGGTGCTCCGTTGCACGGTTAAATAATAAAGACACTGTTCCCGGAACTCGAATGTAATTAAAGAAGCTAGGAAAATGTTCAAAGCTCGCTAACAAGAATTTTTCCGCCGAGACAACATTGCAAAACGGCTCTCCCCTGAATACCAACTACTTCGAGATGTATATAGAGCTTCTCTCGGCGGATTAAGAAGTTTGTAAACGACACCTGAAAAAAACGAGGTCCACGGATATTTTAATGGAAACTAGAAGGTGCTGTTTAATCAGAGCATAATAGCTTTACAAAGAAAATAGGATTACCCCGCGAAGTAAGAGGATTTATTTATTTTCTTCGCGGAAGTTCGAGCTGCTCGGCCGGGCACCGATGATGGTATCGGTTTGAAAAATCGATGGGAATATAAAGAGGCGAGTATCGCCGGTACTTACATCGCACCGTCAGGTTCAACAGGAAAAACGTCGTTCCTTCTTCGTTCGTTGCCTCGCATATGTAAGTGCCCGCGTCGTGGCGATCCAGTTTCGTGATGTTCAACATGGATCCGCGAACCGATATCCTCCTGTTGCCGCTAACCAATGGCAGACCGTCCCTGGTCCACGTGTATTTTATGTCGTTCGGATTTCCCATCGCGGAGACGGAGATCACGTAAGGTTCGCCCTCCATTCCGATTAATTCGTGCTCCTCGATCGGCGTAAATATTGGCTTGTCTGCGGACGGAGAAAGATTTTATTGAGCAAATGATTTATCGCTGCTTTTTATGTTCCCTCGAAAAATAAGAGAATTTATTCTCTGTTTTCTTTCGTTTATGGGGAAAATTCATACATTTTTTCATTAAGATCTATATTAGATAATTATAGATAATTATAGACCTATATTATTTCCATTTAAAAATTGTACGCGATAATTGTGTGAATTTGTAAATAAATGAAAATTCTTTCTTTGCTAAAACGAATCGAAAGCGACGCAGAGATGTACTTAAACTCCCTTATCAATTTTTCCCATAAATGCCTGAAATCCGCTGTCTATGCAGGGCTCGCGCATTCTCTGCATATGAAATCGGGAGCCGCGCAACAGTTACGCTTTCAAATGTAAATAAAATCGAGGATTCTCGGCGCGTCTATTCTGCAGCGGTATAGAAGGGTTAAATTGCGTGCAGGATGTTGCCGGAGAGGTATTTGCACAGGACAGGAAGAAGCGTTACCCGGGGCAGTCGACTTTTGATGAACAGCAGTTGCGTCGGGCGCGGAAGGCGCGTGAAATTCCCGCTCGGCCCGTAAAACCGTTCTAATTGCACGATATACTTTATGGGGCCTGTTCTTTTCCGAAGCGAAACGAGATCTATTTCCTGGATTTCATTGATCCTGTAATGAATTACTGTACTTACACAAGACATCGAGGGTCGTAGCGTCGTGAATGGATCTCTCCATTTGATTGTTCCTCGCCTGACACGTGTACACTTCCCCGTTCATTTCTTCCGTGACGTCCAACGCGAGCTCGACGAACGACAGAAATCCACCGTGTAAGCCGGGTTTAGTGCCATTTTTGGTACCCTGCACGGGAATGCCGCCCTTCCACCATGACATCTCCGCCGGTGGATTACTACTGCTTGATTCGCAAATGATACGACCCTCTTCACCCGCGTGTAAATCCTGGGGCTCGCGAGTGATCTTCACTTTATCTGGCGGGACTGAACACAAAAAGTTCGCACATCTTCCTTCTCTTTCTCATAGATTTTCTTAGATTTAGGGCTAGATTTTCTTAGATTTTGAACTAGATTTTCTTAGATTCAGAGCTAGATTTTCTTAGATTTTGAACTAGATTTTCTTAGATTTTTCACAGTTTCTTTGTTTCACGGATTCGTCAGAGTGAACGTTGTTATTTGAGAAAAATAGTGGAGAATGCATCGTATTGCATTTTCTTTGGATCTTTATGCTTCGATTATGATTATTTAATAGCTCTTGAATATTTATTAACACTAAACCTACCGAACAGTAAAACTGACTGGTGTACACTACTCTATAAAACTAAATACAATTTATTTAAGTACTGTAAAGTTTTTATAATTGCAGTTGCTGCAATAAAGTACTTTAATCGACCATTTCTCATGAAAGTGTCTTTATAACTTTTATAATTCTAAAATCAGGAACCGGTCATTTGACCGTGGTAGGTTTAGTGTTAAATTTTCGAATTTATGAACGAGCGGTGATCATTTTATTTTGATCTCTTTCTTCCCCTTTTATTTCTTGCTCTGTACTAGTCCTTCGTAATATTTTTTGTATAATAAATAACAATAACAATTCGTTACCAAAGTTATCCTAACACTACTTATTAATTTCTATCGAGAGCATAATTCTAAATATGATCTTTAAATTTTATTTTGCATTGAAAATCCTATTAATAGCTTTCCAATGGTAGGACCACCATGGAAAATTACCTCTGACAACAAGTGGAAGCTACAGAGAACTGTATTTCTCCTCTTAATCATTACAATTTGGTCAAAATGATGCAACGATAGTTCGGTAACTGCGTAAAATCCACGGTCTAAATATTCGGTAATTCTTGTTTAAAGCGAGCTTTTGTATTTTATTAACGAAACCTGGTCTCGTAGGTATTAGATGCTCGGACGTAACTTACAGTTAACTTTCAGCGCGAGGACTTTCATTAACGGGATCTCTGTCGCTGAATTTGATCCTTCGCATCGTATACGTGCGTTATTGTCGGACGCATTTACGAGCATCGTCAACTCGCTGGATACTGCATGATCACGTGCTCTCGTGGTTCCGTGTATCTAGAATGCGACATAAAAAGACGTTAATTAGC
>CM052157.1:6047118-6057684 GCA_028455555.1 Augochlorella aurata | reverse complement strand
ATCGCGGGATACACTTTTACGAACCGAATCCAGGATCCCATAAAAATCGATCTCGACGAACAGCGAATTTATTACACGCCTCGTCGGGCATAAATAATTCCGACCGACCTAATCCTAGATCTGATGAAAAATTAATTACCGCCGGACACTTTTACGAATTCGGTCCCGGAACGCGAAACGTATCCCGACGAAACGTCAATTCAATTAATTCCTACGAGCATTTCTCGCACAGAGAACTTTGATTAACGGGACCCCACGTGCGAATTCGTTTGAATGAGAAATTAATTATTGGCCCTATCCGCCTGTGCAAACCGTGCACGAAAAATCCCGTGCGTCGTTCGAAACGAGAACGCGCCGAGGAATTGGTATCGGCGTTGCGCAAAGATTTCCCGATTTCGCCGGGAAACTAGTCCTCCCTCCCGCCATCTTCCGGGGTAGACATTTTAAAGCTCGATCTTCCCAGATTTCCCGATGACTTTCGGCGTCCCGACTGATTCGAGGAACATCGGGCGCCCGCGGTGAAGCTTTTTATTCATGGTCCGAGCTGTTTTCAATATCAGAACGGAATATCGAGCGTCCGGCGATAAAACGTCGCGAACGATTTCCGCGGATCGATGAAGCGGGAGCCTGGGAAGTCGTTCGATGAAGCGCGGCGGCGAAAACCGGGGGATCCAGAGGACGATCCGCAGCGAAAACTATAATATTCATCAGGCTGATGAACACGGCCGTCTCGCAGTAGAATTAAAAATGCAGCTCGTTTCTCGCGGTGTCTGCGACTCGGTCGAGAAGCTCGAGTTCTCTCGACAAAAGGATAAAAGGAGGAGCGAAGGGGGTTGGGGGGGGGGGGGGGGGGGGGAAAGAAAGCACGGTGAACGATGAAGCGAAAAGAAAAAAAAAGGAGTGGGAGAGGAGACCAGTAGTAAATAATAGGGGATGTCAGGTAGCTTGGAAACGACGTTATTTTTCTGGTGGCCGCACGTGCACAGTGAAACGAGGACGGGGCGCGACAAAAGAAATTCATCACGCGATATATTTCCAATGCGACGTTAATGCCGTCGTGTACGGAATAATAGAAATCGCGGCGGTCCTAGAGCCGGCCCGCGGTCTCGATTTATAGTCTCCATTTGCCTTTGCGGAACGGCGAATTGCAATATTAATTGGCGCGGCCCGCGTTTCGATTCGAGGGACCCGGGTGTCTTTGATACGACGCCAATGGCGCCGGCAAGTGTATTTGTGGTATCATAAGCAGATATGTGCAGAGCGATGGGATTCGTTCGCTGGATGATACTCGAGAGGAAACGGTCGCCCTCCCCCCCCCCCCCCCCCTCTTTCCACGGCGACGCGACGCGCTGTTTCAGCTTTGTTGAACATTTTCAAATGGACCGTATAAATTTCCCTCCTTTCTACTCTGATCTACTTTACTATTTCCCGGCGAGTACACGGTATCGCTGTAGATCTTTATGCAAATTCCCATTTTCGACGACTATTTTATCGAAGCCGGGGAAAATTGCTTTTGTTCAACAGTCTCCTGTTGGCGAACTCTGTTCGTACAATTTATTAACGCTGCACTCGATTCGACTTCAATTACGGTCGTCCGAGTAAGAAATTCGGGGCGTGATTTTAAGACGTATTTTTTTTGTGCGAATGGTTTTCGTCAAGGCGTCGCTAGATTAATGATTTAATTTACGTCGAAAATCATCGTGTAAAATAATTCTTGTATATTTGATAAGAAATCTTGGAAATTGAGGATTAAATCGATACAAAATTTCGTCTAAACTGTTCTTTAAAGGTAATTCTACATTTGATAAGAAATCAAGATTAATTCTATTCACGATTCTGTCTGAAATATTTTATGGAAATAATTTCTATTCAATTAGTCTTACATTTGACTTAAATTAATTCAACGCGTAGCCATCCGCAGTTCAGTTATGATAAAATGAAATGTACTCTTCGTGGTTCGATAAAGAAGTCCATTAAATAACTGCTCACGTTAATCAAGATTACAGGAAGAAAGTAATTCATAACTTGTTTAATAAAATGTACATTTTCTTTAATAAATATTTCATCGAAGTGCCCAAAAATCTGACAATCTGCTAAAACAATTTCACTCTTAATAATTCATAATTTCCCTAACACAACGAGACAATTGCGTCTCCGTTTACCCAATTCTAGATTTCGCAAACGGAAGAATCAAATTCAGCTTCGATTTCGAGCAAATCATTTATCCGTTTCATCGATTTCGACCGAATTGATTCGATCAACCACGAGATCTTCACGGCGAGTCCGACACCTAGCAATAATCGAAATAAATCGAGGCACCCGGTATCCGCAAATTTGCTATCGCCGGCAAGAAACGGCGAAGAAGAAAGAACCGGGTCAATTGCTAATCGAAATCGCCCGGCGCGAGAGCCTTGGAAAAACGTTCGCGTTGATTTTCGGCAATCGAGAAACAAATCGTCGAGTTTCAGCGACCCAATATGTTCTTGATCAACGGGAATATTTATGGCCGTTGTAAATATTTGCATTTCCATCCGGCCGCCGTACGGCGGGACAATATTCGTTAATTGCAACGCCAACATTGCAGAATAATTTCTGTCATGCCGGTCGGCTAATCCGCGGCGAACGGAACGCGTCGACGCCGATGTTTTTTATCGAATTGGAAAACGTTTGTTTGCTCGATTACCAACGGAACCCGTTGTGTTCCGCTTGCTCCGCGCTTTTTCCTTCGGCACGTAGGAAGCGGGCCAAGCCTCCTCTCTATCCCGTTTGTGCGTCGCTACTTAAGAATCATGAATTTTTACACGGACCGCGATAAGCACGGACGTGAACGCGCCGGTTCACTTTGCCCGGGGAAACTTTAATAAGGCAGTCACGGAATTCATGGAAATTTGCTCAACAGACGAAGCCGAGTCCTCCTTCGAGATAATGCACGCCTCTCGCGATCCTCTTTCCCGCGAGTTTCGATAATGAAGGACACCACCGCCCTGTCAACAGGGTGGCGTCGCATCAACCCTTTACTGATACGAAATTCGAGCACGGTAGAGGACATTTTCAGAAGCGTTTGAAAGGTTCCAAGCAATTCCAGGGGTATTTAACACGTTGAATGCCATGGGGGTCACCCGTGACCGCCACTCAACTTGGCAGTGATGTCATGGGGCCACCGGTGACCGGCGCGCCCAGATTGATAGAAATATATATATAATTTAAAGAAATGACAGTACTTATAATTTTTTATTATTATCATCGTTGATGTAGTGGTGTGAAGAAATGAATGCAGTATAAAACGTCTGAAAATAGTTTTATTTATACTTGAAATTTTGCAAAATCGTCGCACTGTTCGAGCTAAAAATTTTTGTAGTATATAAAAGTATAATAGAGGATCTTACCAGATTGTTTAACACTCTCGGAAAGAATAAAATCATGGAACTATTACTCAACAAAGCGACAAAACAATATGAGATAATCGACGATCGCATGTTTTCAATCGTCAATTGTTGAGATATTCTTAGACATCGAGCGAAATCGCACTCCAGCGCTACGGGGGTCACCGGTGACCCCCGTCGCAATTAACATGTCAAACATTGTTATACACTGTAACTTATCTATCGCAGATGATATTTCAACATTATATGTATCGCATAATAGAAAATTCATCGTGGCGTCACGGACAATCCCTGTAAAATTGGCGTGGCATTCAACGTGTTAACCCTTTCCGGTCGAATGGGGACTCTAAGGAGCCGCTGAAAATTATCATGCCACGTTTCAAAATAATTTTTACCAAATTAATTTATATTTAAAAAATTGTTAAGAGCTGTTCCATGAGTTCCATGTTAATTGTATAATGTCTAAAATGCATATTAAGTTATATAAAATGGAAACACTATGGTCTGTAAAAATATTTTGGATTTCCAGTTGAAATGGCTCCGACTGCAAAGGGTTAAAACGCGTCGAAAATCAGCATCGAGAATTACCAACAACCTCTAGCGTCGCTTCCGACAATAAACTGGTTAAATAAGTGAAAACCGAAGACAATAGTAAAATCTACGTATCTCTTGGTAAATATTTCCTACGACAAGCCACCAATTTTGGTCCAGTTCTTGGACCTTTGTCCATCGCACCAACCACTGTGCGTCTCGATGTGCGAGGTCTGAGTAAACAGAGTTCCTTGCGTTTCATCGTTGCACTCGGTAACGTTCGTGTCGGCGCGAACACGACAGTCTGTCGGCTCGTCTGCAAGCGGCAATCAATCGGCGACCTGCGCGAAAGATTAACCTGTCGCGATAAATAAACGCAGAAACGAACGGAGGCTGGATCGGTTTGGTAGCGCGGCCGATTCCGGTAGCGAAACGTTTCGCCCTGCGCGCCACGATTTCTCCCCTTTATGCACTCGGCGCTCCATTTACAGGGTTTGATAGTGCACAGACTTTGGTGGCTGCCTTTCAATGCGGCCCGAGCCCCTTCGAATGGCCTGAAGTGTGCGGCGACGATTGAATGGCGCCCTTACTCCGGGATAAAATGAAAAGTAAAGAGATACTGGGAAAATTAATTTTGCTCGGCGAGCGTTTCGATGCGCGCGCTCTTGGAATTGAAAGGTTTCCAAGGAAAAGGGAACAATTTAGAAATTGAAAAAGGCTTCGACGCGGGCTAC
The DNA here is from genome assembly GCA_028455555.1 of Augochlorella aurata. Lineage (NCBI taxonomy): Eukaryota > Metazoa > Arthropoda > Insecta > Hymenoptera > Halictidae > Augochlorella > Augochlorella aurata. The sequence goes on along the minus strand of CM052157.1, from coordinate 6,053,036 downwards.
GGATAGTGGGAGAGAGGGCGAGAAAGAGAGAGAAAGAGAGAGAGAAAGAGAGACAGAGAGAAAGAGAAGCGGTGTGCGATCGGTAGTCGAGCGGAATGGCGAGCGTAGTAAATAAATTTGCGCGGGATCGCTGACTGTGGAAAAATTACTGGTAAACGAATGGCAATCGGAACGGTTTCCTTATCGTGCTGGAAACGCTGCTGGGAATCTCTGGAAAGGGAGACGTTCCATTCCGTTCCCTCCATTGTCGCGGACGATTTCCAGGAAAACCGTACACGCCGATCCGAAGAGTTATTCGAGCGCTTTTCACGCAATTAACCCTTTCTAGGAGTATTTGTCGCGGGAATTTTCTAATACCAGATTTATGTACCATCCGCTTTCTAAGAACAAATTGCAGCGAGCGTGTTTATCACTAATTTTCTAGAATATTACACAGTTTTCGCGCGGTTTTAACACGGTAGCTCGAAAACTTTGGCGCGTATATTTTTTTAGAAAGTCAGATGCTATCTGTTCGAAGTACTTTTGAGACATTTGGCGTACGATATTCTCCTTTCTCGTCTGTATTTATCACAGTATTTATTTTATATTTTATAAAAATGTACGAAAAACATTTATCGAAGCTAGCCCGAGCATCGTGGGTGCACGTAAAACGCGGCGGTAAATTACTGATAAGGCAGGAAATTGTGCGCGATCGAGGAACGCGTCAACAAGCTCGACGTACCATATTCACAAAGTCTGGCGGTTAATTCTCTCTAAATTGCATGACGTCATTACCGCGGGCACTGTAAAGTATTCCTGGTCCATAGATTAGTCAACAGGGCGCTCTAAAAGCTACTATTAAGTCAGTGCGTAATTATCTTTGATCGGTGCAAGAGCGAGTTTGCTAATGGATTGGTTGAGATCCCGACAAGTTCGCAGAAACTTACCGATCAAGATGTATAATAGTTTGCGATAAACTCCGGCGAGTATCATTCGCGGAACTTCCATTCGCCGATCTAACTCGATACGCGACTTTTCTATCGAGCTATTAAACCGCCGTTCGGACGGACGGACTAAATGCATCGCGGAACATTTCCTAGAACTCACGAATCGGCGGGATAAGGTATCGATCGATCACAGGGACCGAAAAATAATTGAAACATTCGCGGCAATCGTTTTCTTCCGCTCGTATAAATCATGAACCTCTCTCTGTTCCCGTCCGGGCGGCATTTAGATTTCGAGCTGCCTGAAATTCACTCGATTGACGAACAACGAACGGTACAATATTTATTCGCTGTTCGATGATAACTACAATTGTTCGGAAAAAGTTTATTCGGGTGGGAATACATTTTTATTCGTGCTTGTAACTATAAATTCGTGCTAGTGGTGTTTTAGATGGGAGAGCAGGGTATAATTTATAGTAATAGTCTAGCAGAAAGAGGAATAAATTATAATAATCATTGTTCATTAATTATTAATAAGTCTTTCGAAATTATTTCAAATTTATATTGACATTGCGAAAGAATGTCAATAATTTATTCACGAATAAAGAAATGCCACCTTGTTCCCAAAAACATTATTCGAATAATTCTAATAATTACATATATATGAATTCATATTGAATATATCAGTTTATATTGAATAATTATTATTTGAATAGTATATAGTAATAGTCTAGCAGAAAGAGGAATAAATTATAATAATCATTGTTAATTAATTATTAATAAGTCTTTCGAAATTATTTCAAACGTACATTGACATTGCGAAAGAATGTCAATAATTTATTCACGAATAAAGAAATGCCACCTTGTTCCCAAAAACATTATTCGAATAATTCTAATAATTACATATATATGAATTCATATTGAATATATCAGTTTATATTGAATAATTCTAATAATTATTTGAATGACTCTAACAATTATTTAAATAATTCCAATAAGCATCAGAATAATTCCAATAATTATGCGAATAATTCTAATAGGTAGCCGAATAATTCTAATAATTATTCGAACAATTCTAACAGTTGTTCGGTCAATTATCTGAACAAAAAGTTGGTCGAGCGATACGCAGCGTTGCACCGTGCCATATTACAGCGTGCGTTTCGAATTTGCATCGCAGGTCGGCGGCTTCCAATCGATTAAATTCCCGTTTTTAGTGGATAGTTCTCTCGTTACATTAAGCTTTCGTATCTCGTGTCTTCGTCCCGCCTCCTGCAAGATTAATATTTGGATTTTGGTTCCCTTGTCTGCTTACGGTAAACTTCGGGATTTTATGTCTCCCCCTCTCCCCTCCCACCCTCCTCGGATCTCGGTTAGCCCCACCCGCTTCTTCCAGCGGTCCTATTAAATTTGAATTTCGAATCTTTCCTCGGTTATATCAAACTTTCGTATTTGTCTAGTCCGTTCTACATTAAACTTCGCATTTCAGCCGCTTCTTGTAGCGCATTAAGCTTTTAGGTTACGCAGCCTCGCCTCCCGTTACCCTGCAAATTTATATTTAAAGCGCGCACTTTCTTCGCCGCATTCCGGCCCCGTGTTCCTCGCTCACAATTTACCAAGATTAATTTTTGAACCTCCCGGATCCGTTCTAATTACATTCTTCGACGGCGCGCTAATTGCTGCATCGCATACCAATTAACGGCGCCCTTTCACGGTTAGCCTTGTGACATAATATTGGACGATCGTTAGAGGTGTTATATCGTCTCCTCGGAAAAAGTCTGCGACGACCGTCGGTAGACTATAGAATGCAAATTAACAATTGCAGTTGAGAATGTTTCAAGCGATTAAGGGTAGTGGTCGCAATTACTGTGCCTGTCCCAAATTCCGTGCCTCTGGATTAAAAGCTTATGTAAGAAGTCGAGTTTTAGATATTGATTAACAATTTATATTCTTTTTTATTACTTATCGATATGTAGGATCTAGCGGTAGGTACTACATTTATCGTTTGTTAAAATGTAGTAAATATTTTCCAATCGCTACAGAAGTCGGAAAATATGTCCACCGAAGATCTGGCTAGAATAAATAAACTATGGCTAATATATAATATAATAATATATTTATTACTTATCGATATGTAGGATCTAGAGGTAAGTATTACATTTATCGTTTGTTAAAATGTAGTAAATATTTTCCAATCGCTGCAGAAGTCGGAAAATATGTCCACCGAAGATCTGGCTAGAATAAATAAACAATGGCTAATATATAATATAATAATATATTTATTACTTATCGATATGTAGGATCTAGAGGTAAGTATTACATTTATCATTTTTTAAAATGTAGTAAATATTTTCCAATCGATGCTGGAGAAGTCGGAAAATATGTCCACCGAAGATCTGGCTAGAATAAATAAACTATGGCTAAAAAACTGTTTGTTTTGTCATAAAAAATCAACTTTTTTGTCCGATCTACAGCAAAGATTATTGCATTAATCTTAATTGAAGGAGAATGTCAGCGTCCTAATTGTTATAAAATAGCCTACGGAAATTGCAATTTCGCAGAAAGATTCGCAGTCTACTCGAAGACCGATCCGCAAGAGTAATTGTTTGACGGAAGGGGCGTTTTTGATACCCGAGGGACTTTAAACACTGGGAAATCACATTTAGCAAGCGCCGGCAATAAATCGTCGTTCGCAGGTACAGTAAATACTTAATGCGGCCTGTCTGGCAGATAAAATCCTTTGTTAGTCATCGTTCAGTTACGAGCCTTATCCAGCCCGTCCATTTGTTAATTTATCGTTGCCCGTTACTCTTCCCGGTCGCGACACTTACTTTCCTCCGTCTTTTACGCCGCAGCTCCCTTTTTCTTACGATTCACTGCGACCCTCTGCCCTCCCCGATACGTCTCGCCGTGGCTCCCACTCGAGCATGAACTTATCGAAGCGGGGGAGTGTTCCTTAGGGGAACGATTTCGAACACCGACGGCCGCCCGTCCAGGCAATTAAGTGAAATAATGTCGCTTGACGCGGGCTAGGTATCATTGAAACGAAAGCAGCCCGCTATTTCTTTCGAGGGCCGTAACGCCACTGAAACGGAATCGTTGAGGAATTAACTTTAAATCGATTGCTATGGCAACGTCGCCTCGGTCTCCGGCTTTATTTAGGGACGTTTGCTAGTGCCGTTTCTCTCCACCGTGTTGCACACGGTTTGTTTCAGATAGCCATTTATGTTCCATGAAATAACAATTGAAATAATGTACTGATTTTATAAATATTTGATAAACAGACTGCGGATTGCAATAAGAATACTGTCTTAGTTGATTTTAATAAATTTCTCCTTTTAATCTTTCGATGAAGTTGCACATGATATCAAAATATTCTCAAATTCTTTTTTAGAATTTTCTTTTCGATCATTTTTGTCAAAATCCGCAGTCTAATCATAAGTATTGATGAGTCAGAAATGTTCGATTCTACCAAATAAGAACGTTTTCAATTATTTCTACGAAATTATTTATTATTCGTATTAGTTGAATAAGCCTGCGATAGGATTACCTACCGATTTATGCGAATTTCTCCGACACATCTTCCAAATTGTTAATGCCTTGCACGTAAAATATTTATATAACATATTTCAGAAACAAGGTACAGTGGAGATAAGAATGTTCTCCGATATTCTACGAACGAATTTACAGATAAAGGAGCATCTACTGCATTCAACTTCTATAATATCGAAAGTCGATTCCACCGCATGATCGACATCCTTCAAAATCATCGCGTCTCGAAGCAATTACGCGTCTCGGAACGGCCGAGCCGCGGCAAAAAGATCGGCAAAAGAGAATCTCCTGTCGCTCTATTGTGTTGCCGAACGCGACGCGATAATTCTCCGTCGACAGTGGATCGATTCTTTCGGCGGCGCAGTTGTAAAAACGCAACAGAAAATCGCCGGGAATCGTTTCATTCCCGTCCGAGGAATCAGTCAACGCCGGTCCGTCATGAAGCCAATAAAACACTCGGCTGTATCGCAGCCCGGCCAGCTGCCGGGCTATCGATTTCTCGCGAGCGCTCTGTATCGTTTATTACGGGATAAGGTAGTCCGAAGGTATTCGCAGCCGATAACTCAAACACCGAGGCCGCCGTTTCGCGGACATTTTGTTCGGGCCGAGCCACGTGGAAACGGAAAGACCGATCGGCGAGCAAGAAGAAAACGGCGAAGAAATAGCGCGCGACGCTGCGCCGTCGGGAAATGCTGATTGAAAGTCGCGAGGAGCGACGACCGGAGAGACAAATAAAGGTTCTTCTCGCTAAACGTCGTTCATTTAACGTCCCCATTCGCAATAAACGCGCGAACGAGCGCGGAACCGGTCGCTTTTTCCTCCTGGTCTCTCTCCGCGCGATGCTCGTCCAGACAGAATTCTTAACCAATCGCGCGGACGCGACGCAGGAGCGAGGGAATTTGATGGAAACAACAATTATCGGACCTAAGATTTACGGCGGGTGCTACGAATTTTAATTCCAATCCGACGGAAATCACGAGAAATATTGTTGGTTTTCTAGGAAGCAGGGTCTAGGATTTTAAAAGAAAAACGCGTTATTTGAAAATTCACTAGTGCAAGTGTTCTCTTAGCCTCTTCAAGATCGACTAACTAACCGACTGCAACGGGAAGAAGGAAACCCAGATCAATCGGGACCAACGGCCCTTCGTTTGATCTGAAAACTAACACATGGCCTTTAGGTGTTGTGTTACCGATATCTTCTAGCTCCGAGTCCTGGCTCAGCAAATAAACATTTTAACTTTCGGTATCTACATTTTAGTACAACAGGACCATTGTGACTAAGTATTAAATTTTGCCATTATATCAATAAATATTCTGGTTTACCGACGTTTTTCTACCGAGTTGTTGGATTTACGATTGTTGATCTTGCAAAGACCGGTTTATAGGGATTTTGTTCGATTAAGTTTCATTGGCTGCACTGGCCGAGTTGTTTAACTCTTTTACCGT